>JAGFNQ010007293.1:435372-465380 GCA_024364735.1 Boesenbergia rotunda | reverse complement strand
AAGGAGCAATAGAAAAACTGAAACTTAAAGCTTTCTTACTTGAAGACGGCAAGGTTGATGCTGATGTGTGTGTGATGCTGGAGAATGGGAACTGCTCTGATACCAACTGTAGCGACCCGCCTTCTCTACCTTAGACGGTCCGCTACTTTATCTACTATCTTGACTCTAATGCACGACTAAGAATGCGGAACATTCTTTTTTTTTCTTTTTTCTTTTTTTTTAAATCCATCTACGGATGATATTCTAACTTTAATAGTCATGCATGATACAATGACACACTTCCTTTCTCTAGAACTTCTCTGCATTGGTACCAGTCGACTGCGATCTAACCAGTCGACTGGTATCGGCCACAGAAAGTTTCTGGGCGCGGCACCAGTCGACTGGCCTCTTGGCAGTCGACTGATGCATCGAACAGAAGCTGCCGTTCGATAGGGCAGTCGACTGATACTGAACCAGTCGACTGGCACGCCTGAAAGTCTGAAATTCAGATTCGAAACCTTGTTTCAAAAATCCACCAAACATATAGTTTCAAACCATACAAAGACACAACACCATTTCTATACTCTATACTAGTTTTCTAAACATTTTAGCCAATCAAAACAACTTCATAAACTTGAAATTAGGACTTTTGCGGAAGTAATTAAGCTATGAAAATCTATATGAACTTTAAACTAGAGTTTTGTACCAAACTTCACTCCTATGCATTCATAACACCAAAACACATGTTCTAAACATGTCTAAAGCATTGTGGAATGTGAATGCAACTTTTCTAAGCATATTTAAACAATAAAAACTTGATTCAAAGGAAAACTGACAATATCTTGGCACATGCATCAAATAGCTCCATCAAAGTATCAATATTCAAAACTACCCACACTCCTACTCATCCAATGCAATCATAAGGATATGTATGCTAAATGAAATGACATGGAATCTTTACTTGTGGTTTTAAGACATGCAAAATATTTAAAACGCAATTACTCGGATAAATTCTATATAATCTAACTTAAACTAAAACTCTATAGCAATTGTATTTTGAGTCTTTTATTCATCTTGTCCCAAGGACCTCTCCAAGGTCAGCCACCACACACACGTCACTCAGCACCGCCTTGTCGCTCTCCTTCAGAATTGCTTGCCTTTACCTTTACCTGCAGCAAGAGGAAATGCAACTAATAAGCATAAAGCTTAGTAAGTACTATCTAGCTCACAAAAATCTCGAAATGTGCAAACATGCTTTTTAAACAATGTGAAATCACATGAGATACTTTTATGCTTAAAAGAAACACTGAAAACATGTATAACTCAAGACATGCATACTCAAGCATTAATAAGTCTCAACTTACTTGTTCTTGGCTTAACTTGAAACTTTAGCAATTCTTTAACTTTAAATCTTTCTTTAACTTTTAGAAAACTTTCTTAAACTTTAGAAAAACTTTGCTAAAGCATATACTTGAAAATAATATCTCACTTGGATCCACTTAAGACGTAAGTACCATCTTATGCGTGTTCCCTAAAAGGTTGGGGTAGCGAGCCACCAATCCTAATAGAGCAGACCTTGGTCTACCAGGGCCAAGACCTTGGAATTGGACACCTGGATTTCTTTAACAACGCCCTTGGACGCCGGGTACTGGCCTTAGAAAATAAAATACTTACTTTTTCTTATCTTGAATGCCTTGGCATTTTAACGAGCACCTTGTGTGCCCAAATCCCTAAGTCTTGACTTTTGGAGATTTCTTAAGGCCTTGGCCTTTTCTTTTCTTATCTTTATCTTCTCTTTTCTTTTCTCATAACTTTTCTTAGCCCCTAACCTCATATAGGGTGCTTAATCAAACTTATACAAGCAGGGATTAAACTAGAGTTACATGCAAAATCATAAACTAAAGGAAAATTGCATTTTTAACTTTCTAACGGGAAAAACTTGCGGAAAACCGCCTCTTACTGCAGGTGAGCAGTACTTACATTGATTTCCTTGAACTTATAACCGAAATTGACGTCTAGGGCTCGGGAGAAACTTGAGATCTCGATGAACCGTTCGCGTCTACGCGTTCTTCTCGTCGAGACGAACGAAACTCTCCGTACCCTTTGGTTCTTCCTTGGCCGGCGCCCCCTTAGAAGAGGAGAGGAGGCCTTGGTGTGTTTTCGCCCAAGAGAGGAGAAGAGAGGGGCGGCGTGCGTGGGTGTTGGGCGAGGTAGGGTTTTAGTTGAGAGAAAATAAAATTTCTCTCTTTAACTATCTATTTATACTTAGGGTTATTTAAGTCCAACTTTATAACTTAACTTAATATCTCTCTATTTTCTTTCAGCACACCCCTACTGGGGCACCTGGTTAACCCGACCAACTTAAGTCGTTGATCCCATGGGAGGTCTCGGGTTCAAAACTCGTCCAGGCAACTTTTTGCCGAAAATTCTATTTCTTTTAATAAAAATACTAAACGGACTCGAAAAATTCCATAAAAATATTCTAAAAATTCCTAAAAATATCTAGAACATTTCTAAACCATTTTTAAATAGTTCTAAGGACTTTAAGAACTTAAAATGGAAATTTTGGGGCGTTACATTGGGAATGTAGAATGACCATTGAAGACCCATTCGAAATCCCCAAGGATAAGCATGGCAAGAGGCTTCGCCCCGATATTGGACAAGTGAACAACAAGAACAAGCTAGGCCAATGAAAAGGTGATCAATATATTGATTAATATCTTGCCTACTAATGTGATGAGTTGTATAGGAGATTACTAAAGTGCACATGATTTATGAAGAAATTGGAAGAAGTTCACAAGAACTCTACACAAGTTCAATTAGTGGAAGAGCATGATGAAATAAGTTCAAGGGTCCAGGAGGACCAAAATGAAGAATTGTCCATGCCATCAAGTGAGGAGTCATCCACCTCATCAAGAGAAGAAAAGGAAGAATCAACATCAAGAATTGAGGGGGAGGAGAGACTCCCATCCTCACAAGAGCAAGGGAAGACCTCCAACTCCACCAAAGCTAAGTCAAAAGAGCATATTATATGCTTTGGGTGCAATAAAAAGGGGCACTACAAGGATAAGTGTCCCCTAGGTAAAAAGGAGATAATTCCTAAGCCCAAATCCATTCAATTTAAATCTAATATGGGTTGTAGAAATGAGAAGCTCAAAGCAAAAGAAGGAGAATTAGATGTTTCACATGCGGAGAGCTCGAGCATTATTATACAAAATGTCCAAGAAGTAGAGAGCTCAAAAAGATGGAGCACCTTAGGAAATGGGAGAAAGAAGAAAGGAAGAGGAGCACTCATCAAGGGGGAGCCCCAAGGGTAAGGGAGGTAACCTCTCACTCTACTCATGCTTCAAATTCTTCCATGATTGCTCAAAATGTTTGTATGAATGATAGAATTGATAACAATTGCTTGCCCATGCATGTTTTTGGTTTTAAATATCATGATAGGAATAGAAACAATTTTGTATGCCAAAACACCAAAAATTCTATGATGCATGATAAATCTAGGAACTCTAGGAATAAGGACCAAGGCATAAAGTCTAAGAAAGGGAGAAATATGCCTAGAAAAAATAGGAAGATCTAGAAATGATCAAATTAGGTCTAGTGATCCTAGGGTTAGGAAGTTAGAAAAGGAAAATCAAGTTTTAAGAGCAAAACTTGATCAATTAGAAAGAAACCTAGGTAGAGTCATTCAAGGGTCCAAGAGATTGAACATGATATCAAAGGACCAAAATTATAGGAATGGTAGGTCGGATTTGGGATACCATCCTAGGAGGGCTAACATTGAGAAAATATCATATTCAAGGATGCCCTATAACTATGGTAGAGAATAAGTCAAAGATGACAAGGAAAAGCCATTTAAAGAAAAGGAAAAGAAATTGACCAAAGAAAAGGTCTATAGGGTTAAGAGAGTAACAGTGGAAGGTCAAGAAGCATCAGAGGAGCATCGGTGTGGTCTTGCCTTTGTAGAAGAGTTACCTAGGGAGGTAACTAGGGCTAGGAGCTCAAGGGAGAGCTCTAAAAGTCAAAGTAGGTTCCATGGTCAATGGATCTCAGGTGATTTTCTTCTAGGAGATTGAAAAGGACCATAAGGAGTGACAAAAGGTTTAAAAGGCTGAGGTTAGTCTTAATTCTAGAGAATTGGCACATTAAAGGGAGGATTATAGAGAAAAATATGAAATTGGGATTTTAATTGAGACAAATAGGTATTAATACCTAAATACCATATAACTTGATGCTATGAATGGATTATGGATGAATATGGGAAGAAGCATCAAGGTGAGGTCCAAATTAGAACTTTTGGGAAGAGCTTCATGATACCTTTTAGAGAAACTCGTAGTTTGTACCAATCTTGGGATTTGGGATGACTCTGACTAAAATAATATTTTTTCCAAGTAAATATATGATCTACAAATCTCCCCACAAGAATTCATAATTTTTGGGAATTTGTGGAATTAGTTATACATTTCTGAAGTTCGGATTGGTAATCTAAAAATGAGATACCAGTCGACTGCCAGGAGGGCAGTCGACTGCGAAACCCACAAAATGTAATTACCTTCTGGCCCAGTCGACTACCCCAGGGGCAGTCGACTGGTACGCAGGTTTTATAAAGGGAAAGGGCGCGCCGGGGAAGCCAAACCTAGGGTTTTGGCTGATCACTCCCGGCGATTTTCTCCTCCTCTCAACTCCCCTTGCGCCCTAAGCTCCTCCTGAGCCCTAAAGTTCTTCTCTAAGGCCTCCTCTACTTCGGATCTACTTCTGGGGTTTGCTAAAACCTCATCTTTTCAAGCCACATTCTCAAACTCAAGTCAACATGAGGAGGATGAAAAGGTATTACGTTTTAAGGTTCATTCTTCTCGATTAAACCATGTTTTGACACTAATATGACATATTTGTGTATATTCCTTGATGTTTTTCTTTTTTTTTGGGGTTATCTTGGCATGCATGGGTATGTATGGGTTTTAGGATGACTTCTAAGAGGTCTCGGGGTGAAGGGTCATCCCGACTGAGTCAGGGCGAGTCCAGGTTTAGGTCCCTGGAATGCAAAAAACGTTTTGAAGAAAATGAATTCGTGGTAATGAGTTGTAGATACTTGAACAAGACATTCTTTCAAGAAAAGTCACCCCATTTGGCTGAAATGATCACTCATTTTCAGCTAGATCAGCTGGTTTACTGCCGGTAGGTCATAAACGTTGACTTGTGTTCAGAGTTTTACGCCAATTTGACCTGTATTAAATCTGATAACAATTTTTATGAGTCTCGAGTTGCTGGTATTCCTATCCCCTTCTCTGTCATGGGTTTAGCCGGGTTCCTCCATGTAGGGTGTCCAACAATGCATCTGTTTATTTTCCTACTATTGTTGAACCCTTAGAGTTTCCTGGAGTCACTATTGATCAGATTCACATGCATTATTTCAGAAGACATAGGAATGACTCGGAGCGTCTGTTTGATGCTAAGCCCATGCGACCATTTAGCCATGTCTTGTATAAAATTGTCATTGAGTGCATCTTGCCTATTGTCACCAAGGGGAGGTCTAAGGTCAGACTCCCACATCTGGTGATGATGTATGCTCTAGAGAGGAGGTTGGACATCGATGTCACCCTACAGGTTTTCAGTGTCATCTGTCATTCTTCCCATAGTGTTAATGGGAAGATATATATGCCCTTTTGCCACATCCTGACTGAGTTTCTCCACTTGCATTTTGGCATCCGTGTATGTAGCGGTCAGGTGAGGCACCTGTCAAAGGACTATGATCAGATTGGCACGCGCCAATTATCCTTGGCAGGTATTGAGTGTAGACAGGGGGCATTTGTTTGGAGGGAGCGCCCAGAGGCCGTTGATGCAGATGAGGAGCCCACCGAGCTGGTCACACGCGCGGAGTTTACCTAGCTCCAGGCGGATGTTCATGGGCTTCAGGAGGATGTTCTCGTCATTTGCGAGGATATTCACGGGTGCCAGCAGTCCGAGCAGAGGATCGAGGCGACAGTTCAGCGGATGACTGGCCGTCAGGATGATATCTACGAGATGATGCAGCAGTGACATCTCGCTTTTCAGGGTACTCCTACTCCTCCTCCTCCTCCAGGCGGTGACGATCACATGTTCTTATGATCAGTGGATACAACTTTTGAGAGGGATTCTAGTGTTGAGAGTAGTCTATTTTGATGTTTTATTATATCTCTCAAACACATTTTATTCTGATGGTTGTATTTATATGGATGACTTTCGGGTTTTTGGCCCTCGATACTTGCTATGTCTATTGCATGAAACATCTATGACCTCGACAGGAACCCTAAACCCAGCTTGATCAGTTTGATCAAAGGGTTAGCCAAATAGGAACTAATGTTTGGCAGAGTTATGAGAACCCAGGGTTGGTCAGTTTGACCAAGGGATAAGCCAAACATGACTTGATGTTTGGTAGAGAGATTATACTTATTCAGATTGAGCCAAATAGGACTTGATGTATGACAGAAAGAAGTCTAGTCAGGATTAAGATGACAAGCAAAGAAGTCCTTATCGAGAGGCATGAAATCCTGTTGAGTGAAGTTGGGTCATAGTGAGTGAAGTTAGGTAGACGAAGTCCTGGTTCGGGGAATTGGGCACGAAGTCCTAGTCAGGGATCGGGCAACGAAGACTTGGTGAGTGAAGCCGAGCACGAAGTCTTGGTTCGAGGGACCGAGCTGAAGACTTTGCCGAGCGGGGATTACGGACAAGATTCAAGACGGGTCGAGGTCGAATGTCGTCGAGTTTCGGGTTCTCGGAGGCTGAGAAAAAGTCCAACCGGAGGTCCCGGTTGGAAAATGGTAGCTTCTCCAGATTAGAGTAGGTGAAAGATGCGTTCCTCGAAAAATGGAACAGTAGGCGTCGGTTCGACCTAGGGTTTTAGTTGAAATTCAAAAGTCAGAATCAAATAGCTCTGGCTGTCAATCAACTAAGGCATAAGATTGTTTGTCTATTTGTTGTGTGTTTTGTTGTCTTGCAGGTACCTGGAGTTGGAGGTAAGATAGGAGAACAAACGCAAAACAAACAAGTGGCTGGGAAAAGGGGATCCTAGGCGCCTGAATGAATTCAGGCACTGGAACCCAGGTGCCTGAAAGCATCCCAGGCGCCTGGGATGCAAATCCTATCCCCTGCGCAGAGTTCGTTGCTTTAGATCAGGTTTTGACCACGGTTAGGTGCCTCAATGGGATTTAGGGCGCATGGGAGCAAACTATAAAAGGGGCTTCAACCCCTCACTTATGATGATCAAGTTTCACATTTGCTTAATCATTCTGTGCAAAGCAAAAGCGCTAATTCAAAGCTCTGCGACCAACGAGGCTCCAGGAGGAAGTGCGCCGCACTTTGAACTTCCGGATTGGCCGGATCTTCATTTTTGTTGGTTTGCTTTTAGTTTACAAGTTGTTTTTCAGTTTATCTTTTTGTACTTGTAAAATCATACTGTAAAACGGGTTTCCTCTATCTCCAAAAATTCCAGAAAGGAGACCACTAGTGTACTCACGCCGAGTACATAGGCCTTAGACGTACTGACCTTGGGGGGTTGAGAACCAAGTAAATAAATCCCACATGTCAACTGCTTTTGTTATCTTTTACTTTTATTATTCCGCTGTGCTACTAACGATTTGATTACGAAGTTGAACGAACGAAAGTCTCAAAGAAGAAACGAAGCAGGTGTCGATATTCACCCCCCTCTATCGACTCCACCGATCCTTCAATTGATATCAGAGCAGGTGGCTCTGATCAGACTCACCGCCGAAGGAGCTAGAAGGTCAGGAACTGAGGGGGAGTTAAGGGTGAAAGAGGTACAATTTAAATTATGTCTAATTTTAAATTTTATATAATTTATTTTAAGTGCAGGGAGAGAGGGCACTATAAAATTAAGTGTCCTACTCATCAGATTCGTATGTCACCACCGGCGACAACGGAGGTACCAGTGCCAGGTGTCCGGAGGGACAAAAGCCATGTCCAATGTTTCAAGTGCAAAAAGTATGGGCATTACAAGAACCAGTATCCAGACTGGAAAATGGCCTGATCCACAATGCCAGAAAATGCGACGAAGGTAATGGAGGTACGCAAAGTTAATTTCTGCAAAGGTTTTTTTTTTTCAAATTCCTGCAGAGTTAGATAATTCTTCTGATAATTTAGATAATTATGTTGATTTTCCTCTTAAGTTAGATTATTTACATAATAATTTAAATATGTTAAATGATAAATTAGCTGATAACAAATCTAAATCAAATATAGATAATATTAATATATTGAATATCAACTCCTTGATTTTTAATATTAGTACCACAATTTTAAAAATTAATTCTAACATCTTAATTAACAATCCTGAAAATCATTTTAATTATCTTGAAAATCATTTTACTTATCCTAAAGATAATGTTGATAATTCAGAAGATAATACTCAACCCTTTATTAATATTTCTGAAGATAATCTTATTAATATACTACTCAACCCTTAATTAATAATTCTGAAGATAATCTTAATAATTTTGAAGATAATTATGAAACTTTAATTAATAATTCTACTAATTTTGAATATAATGCTATGACCATAATTAGCAATCTTGATAATTATTCAGCTTATTTTGAAGATAATAATACAACTTTAATTAATAATTCTGAATATAACTCTGAAGATAAAGATAAATTTATTAAAATTGAAGTTATAATTAAAAAGACTTACAAGAATTCAAATAAAATAAAAATATTAAATAAAATTGAAAACTTAAAAATAAAAGAAATAATAAATGAATTAGAAAATTTTGAATTAATGGAAATGATGCAACTAGACCCAAAATTAATTACAAATTTAACAACTTAAATTTTAATTAATTCATAATAACTTAAAATCTTAATTTAATTCATAAAAACTTAAATCATAATTAATTCTTAATAACTTATAAATTTAATTTAAAACCTTAATTCTTAATTAATTCATAAAACTTAAATCTTAATTTATTTCTTAACAACTTAAATCTTATTTAATTCTTAAAAACTTAATTCTTAATTAATTCTTAAAAACTTAAATCATAATTTAATTTTTAAAAACTTAAATCTTAATTTAATTCTTAATAACTTAAATTTTAATTAATTCTTAACAACTTATATCTTAATTTAATTCTTAACAAATTAAATTTTAATTAATTCTTAACAACTTAAATCTTAATTAATTCTTAACAACTTGAATCTTAATCAATTCTTAATAACTTAAATCTTAATTAATTCTTAACAATTTAAATCTTAATTAATTATTAACAATTCTACTTTAATAACAAACTGAATCCTTAATTCAAAATTTAAAATTTATATAAAATTCACGAACTAAATTCTAATTAATTACCTTCAATTATGAAACTAAATAAAATTCTACCCAATTGGAATAATCAATGATAATAAATATGTCAAAGTGGATTGACATGTTCACAGGTTCACACGTTCTATATCAAATCGAGTATTTGATACTTTATTAGAAATCTAATTAAAATGATTTGACTTAATTGATACATGCATAACTGCCATGCTCATGCATCTGTTTATTTTTCTCCTATATATCTGCTATGTCATTCATGCTAGCTTACTTTTGTGTTTAACTTAGAATGGCTAGATAGGAAAAAGATAGTTTGATACTTGCCTAACATAGTACCAGGGTGGGGCGAGATGATAGTAGTTAGGGAAGCTTGGTCTGGGAAGTCAGGAAGGGTAAGGAGTACCTGACTTGGTTGACCTAGTTAAGTGGAACTAGCCGAAGCTACCTCACCACATCCTAGACTAGTTAAACCAGAGTTTCTCATAGAGTAAATTAAAAGTTTTATTTCTTTAAAAGGCTTTTTCCAAGGAACGGGTTGTTGATCAAATAAGGCTTAGGCCAAAGAAGGCCCCTGTGCCTCGCCAAGACTAGAAAGCTAATTATTGAAATTTACTTTTAAGTTACTAAATGATAAATTTGAATCTAACTCAAGGTCAAGCAATCTATAAAATTAAATTGAGAAAAATTATTCAAGCATCTCACAACACCCATAAGACAACCATGCGTGTTTGTACCGTGACATTCAGAATGGGTGAGATGATAATGACTAATCAATTGATAAATATTCTTAAAATGTTTTCAAAATACTTAAAATATTTTCTTAAAAACTATTTTCCAAATAATGATTAAATATAATAATGTTTTAATGAATTTCATGTTGGTGCAAGATGTATCAGTGATATCTTCCTCAAATGTTTCGATGATTAACAATATACTTAAGTTAGTAATATATGTTAAACATGGTAAGGGTTAGTCAAAGTGATCAATGGTTAAACCAAACAGGACCTTATGTTTGGTAGGGTTAACCCATGATTGACCAGGTTGACAAAGGTTTAGCCAAACCGGATCTGATGTTTGGCAGAGTCAACCAAAACCCAGGGTTGGTTACGGTAACCAAGGGTTAGCAAAACAGGACCTGATTTTTGGCAGGATGATCAAACCTAGATTTAATCTGATTAACATACTAAGGTTTGATCAGTTAGAACAAGGGTTAGCTAAACAGGATCTGATGTTAAGAAGAAAACCCAGGGTTGGTCAGTTAGACCAAGGAGTAAGCCAAACAGGACTTGATGTTTGGCAGAAGAGAAGTCTAGACAGAATTAATATGACTAGCAAAAGAAATCCTTATCAAGGTAAAGAAAAGTCTTAGTTAACCTAGGCATGATGTCCTGGTCGTGGACTGGGCACGAAGTCCTGGTTCGTGGAATTGGGCAATAAGTCCTGGTCGAGGGCTGGGCACCTAAGACCTGACCAAGGGTTGGGCATGAAGTCCTGGTTCATGGAATTGGACAACAAGTCCTGGCCGAGGGCTGGGCACCTAAGACCTAACCGAGAGTTGGCACAAAGTCTTGGTTCATGGAATTGGGCACTAAGTCCTGGCCGAGGGCTGGGCATCGAAGACCTGACCGAGGGTTGGGCAATAAGTCCTGGTCATGGACTGGGCACCGAAGTCCTGATCTGGAAGATCGGGTAAAAGTCCAATCGGAGGAGCCGGTTGGCAAACTTCTCCTGAGAGGAGTAGGCGAGGGCGCGTTCCCCGGGAAGGGAACATTAGGCGTCGGTTCGACCTAGGGATTCATGAGAAATCCAAAGTCAGAACCAATCTTTAAGGCTAAGATTATCTGCATATTTGTCTTGTATTTGATTGTCTTGCAGGTACCTAGAGTTGGAGGCAAGACAGAAGAGCAAACGTAGAGAAAATGGCACCTGGAAGAAGCATCCAGGGCGCTTGAATGAATACAGGCATGCTTCCAAGTGCCCTGGATGGTCTAGGGCACCCTGGACAACATGAGTTATCAACATCGCAAAGTTCGCGATTCCGGATGATTTTTTTACTGTATAGAGGCGCCCGAAAGGCTCTAGGGCGCCCGAGATGAAGCTATAAAAGGGGCTTCGACCCCTCAACTCAGTACAACATTCACAACATCATTCTAAGCATTCTGAGTGATGAAAAAGTGCTAGAGACCAAGCTCTGCGACCAAGGAGGCTCCAGGAGGAAGTGCGCTGCACTTCGGACTTCCAGTTTGGCTGGGTCCTCGACTTTTGTTTGGTTAGCTTTTTATTTTCAATTAATGATATTTACTATTACTTTGCTTGTAACTCTGAATTGTAAGATGGGTTTCTCCGCCTCTGGAAAATCCGGAAAGGAGACCACTAGTGCATGGGCGCTACCCGTGATTAGGCCTTGGATGTAGTAACCCTGGGGTGTAACGCCCGCCCCTTACCGTTAGGCGGCGCGTTACCTTTAACCCTTTTTTTTCTTACTTACTTATATCATTGCGTATGAATCTAACATTGCAGCGGAAATGAAACATAACTAAAAGCATATGCAAAGATAAGGAAGTAATAACATCATATAACATCTAATAGCATCCATAGTTAAATAAACTCCAAAAGAACTAGTAAGTATCATGCATAAAGTAGCAACATATGTCTTATTAGAAATAAGAACTAAGTCTATAGATGGCACTAAAGTGGATCGATCAGTCAAGTCACCACCACACACATTAGCCCTTCCTGCAGCCGCCCATTCCTCAGAAATTTCTATGTTGATCTGCAACATAAGCAAACAAACTATAAGTATAAAACTTAGTAAGCTCTTTCCTACTCACTAAATCCGTACGTCGCATGCATTTTAAAACATATAACATTTCGTGGATACCATAAAATTCATAAGGCACATAAGATACATGGAGACATATAAACATAGAACATGTGCATTTCAAAACATTAGGATGCTCTTTGAAAACATAGTAAATAATACTTTAAAATCATATACATCATCTTCTTTGGGGTCCCCGGCTTTGTACCCATTCTTTCTTTTGCGCGTATACCCCTATGTAGGATGCGAGGTAGCTAATCCCGACCTACAGGGGTCTACATTCTAGGCTTACTATCTTTCAGCCTAGGGACAACATCATCGGTAGTCCGGAACCGTGGATCTTTTCAAGATCCGGTACAAGCCAATCTTTAAAGTAAAATACATACATGCATTCTTTTCTTTTCTTTCTTTCTTTTATATAGAACATGCATTCCTTTCTTTCTTTCTTTCATATTGCATGTACTATAGACATTCAATCATTCATATTCATAAGCATACTTTCATATATGGAACATGCATTCTTTCTTTTTCTTTCTTTCTTTCTTTCATATTGCATGTATTATAGGCATTCAATCATTCATAAACATAGACATACTTTCATGGCATAATCATTAGCATAAATAGCAAGACATGGAAGGACCTTTCTTTTAACACATGTAAGTGAAGCAACCATCATGCTAGTTTCATCAATACATCATACATATAACATGCTTGTCTTAATCAAGGCAATGTGTTAGTTTAATCTTTCTTTTCTCATCTTAATACTGATAGATGTGTATACTGAAAGACATGCTTCTTTTATATATATGAACATCTTTATTTTGAAAAGAGAATCACAACTACACTAGGTGCCTGTTTATATTAGTACATGCATGAAGTCCAATTACTTTACATTGTAGATAATATGGTGTGTGGTGTCACACGGAAGATCATGTTATTAGTTCTTTGCTTAGTATAAATAGAGGCTCACAACCGAGATGGAATTGGACAACCCATCGGAATGGTTGTAGTGTAATTAGGTGTGGTTGGTCTTGACCATAGGATTACACTAGTGTGCTTTGAGTACATTGAGCAGGACCAAAACACGAGGCTATCTAATTTGTACTGACTCGATAATTGGATAGGACCTCAGACTTTATTATGGAGTACGATCCCTTAATCCCGATATAATAACGGACATATATTATTAACTATTATTTCTTTAATTTATCAATGGGCGAGATCTATTCTGTTAGATCGATAGACCCGGTCAGTTGGGAGATAATATTAATAATATGATGTGCCGTTGATTATTGACGGAATCCGTGTCCTGGTGAGTCAGGTTAATGATGCCCCCTTGATGAGCTCGAAAGGTTCATCATGCTAAACCCTGCAGGTGGATTTGATCCGGCATGATGATAAGGTCGAGTGGTACTAGTCAAGGATCCAGAAGATAATTAATTTAAATTGTCAGTAATTTAATTAATTAACGGGCATTCGAAATCTTAAACTCGGGGGGATGGATGACTTATAATAAGTGGAGCCCATATGTAAATATGGGGTTGGTGAGGTAATTCAATGAGGGCCCTTTAGTGGAATGGATCCTCATTAATGGACCGGGTCCATTAGCAGGCCAAGATCCAACTCCTCCTCATGGTCCCTACCGTAGCCCTATAAATACCCCATGGTGGTATGGAACCAAGTTGATGGTTAATCCAATAGATCATAAGAAATCTTAGCCTCAACTCTTCTCTCCTCTCTCTCTCCCATCGTTTCACTCGGTGCCGCCGAACAAAAGATGAAAATTCTCTTCTCCCAATTAATTGCAATGCATGCAATTAATTTTATTTTTCTCAAATTAATTGCAACGTTTCTCCACTTAATTGCAAGCAAAGCATGCAATTAAATTTTCTCTTCTCCACGGAACGGTGCGCACGGAGCCATGCATGGAAAACGGCAGTGCCGTTTTGTTCTTCATGCAAGGGTGCGGGCTGATTCCGGCGGTGGAGAAGGATGTAATTAAGTTACTCATAAAACTTAATTAAATGAGGTGGAGACCTGCTCAACCGTTCTTCTCCATGGATCAACATGCACGGGGCCATGCATGCAAAACGGCGGTTTCTTCATGCGTGGGTGCAGGTGGATTCAAGGTAGTGGAGAAGAGACGTTTTCTTCTTCATGCGTGCCGTTGGGTGAAATAATGCATGCTCATTGGTGGCCTTCTCCTATAAAAGCTGAAGTCACGGCAATTTTTCCAGAGGAGAGAAAAAAAATCGCCTCACGGCAACTTTTCTGGAGGAAGACAATTGCCTTACGGCAATTTCTTGAGAACAGCAACTTGTTTCTCCAAGCGTGAGTTTACTTCCCCAAGCAAACTGGTTCACGGCAATAGTCTAGGAGAGTAGAAAGGAGATTTGTGTTTGGATTATCTTCTTCCAAGCGAGCGGCCGGCGGTATCCTTTTGATAAGGGATTGGTTGGCACAAAGAGAAGGGATCAACTTGGTGACCACAGTTCTTGGTAGATCGTCGCCCACACGACGTCCAAGAGGGGAGGGTTATACGGTAGAAGATCGTAAGGTAACGGAAGGTATATTCTTCCTTGGCTCTTTTCATTATGTGTCTTATTCATGCGCCTTGTCATTTCATGTTTGTTATTTAATTATTTTGATTACGTATCATAGTCAATAATTATTTAACTGGACCCCAACCATAAACACAAAAGCCGGCGATCAACTCGTCGCCTTTTCCGCGGTCGAACGGTCGAGCAAATTGCAAGGCCAATTTTGGTAATTGGCTAAGTTGCAATTTGAATCGTTCGATACGGCACGAGACGGTCGATGGTAAACGACACTCTAGTCAGATTAAATTTTTTAATCCGTAGGCATAGAGAGGTCTCTCGGATCGACCAGGTATCTGCTTAGGAAACCCACCAAGCCATACCCATCAAATACATGCTGGCCGAAACTTCATAGCAAGGATATCATAGCATAAAACCCACATAACATTGGAATAAAGACATACATTACATAAGAGGTCATTTATAAGTACACTGGTAGTCTAGACTTCACTAAACACTAGTTTAGGTGCATGAATTGTACTTGAACTTATTCTTAGCCTTTATTCTAGTAATTGGCCAAAATTCACAGCATGGATAACATAGTATAAAAGTCACATAATCATGGAAATAAGAATATATGTTACACATAGAATCATATACAAGCACAAGGGTAGTCTAGGCTTCATTGAACACTAGTTTAGGTGCATGTTTTGTGCTTGAGCTTATTTTTAACCCTTATCCCAGTATTTGTATGAAATTCACAGCTAGATAACATGGCATGAAAGTCATCCAATCATGGAAATAAAATATAATTTACATGAGAGATCATTAGCATGTACAAGAGTAAACTAATCTTCACTAAACCTTAGTTTGGGTGCATGAATCGTACTTGCACTTATTCTTAACACTTACCTTGTAATTTGCCGAAATTCACAGTATGTATAACATGATATAAAAGTTTATATAACATGTAAACAAAAACATATTTTACCATTAAGGTCATATACAAGCATAAAGGTAGTCTAGGCTTCATTAAACACTAGTTTAGGGGCATGCTTTGTACTCGAACCTATTCTTAACCCTTATTCTTGTAATTTGTCAAAACTCACAGTAGGGATTTCATAGCATAATCATTCACATAACATGGGAATAAAAGCATATTTTTCATAAGAATTCATTCACAAGTGCAAAAGTAGTTTGTACTTCATCAAACACTAGTTTAGCTGTATGATCTAGAGTTCTACTTGGATTATCATGCATATGGGTACATGTAACATTTTTTTAAACATCAATACATAGAATGGAGCATGAGTTTAGGCTCAAACAACTTAGATAAGGTACTGACCCTAAGGTATAAATTATTTCCATCATGAAATAAAACACCCAATCACATGCATATCACTTGATTTAACTATAACTTCATGAAGGTCTATAAAAATCTGTTTTAAGGCATAATTTAAGGTCCCTTGGCCAAATGTTACAGGGGTCCCTTAGCATAGATTCCACAAAACCTCTTGGCCTAAAACATTTATATAGCAAGGAAACAATCATTAGAACAATAGCCTACTTCATGCATCAACATTTATCCATTTCATGACTTGGCCGAATTCTTCCAAGTCCTTTACATCATGGAGGGCATTCAAACACCATGTATCCATCATATATTCATTACCAAAAGGTAGTAACAATTTCATGAACTCTTCCTTTAAGTTTTTTGGACATAGAAAAGGAACCCCTTTATGGCCGAAACTTCCCTCAAGGTTTTCTTCCATTCTCTTTCACCCAACATCACAAGCAAACATAAAAATTATAAAAACACATAAAAAGCCATTATGTTGCAGGTGAGGGAGTCTTACTACTTGTGCTTATGTTCCCAAAAGATCTCCAAATTTTTGAGAAGAAAAGACCTCTTAAACTCTAGCACTCCTCTTGTTCTTCTCTTCTTTTGGTCCGGTTTTCTCTAGGAGGTGAAGGACTTGAAAATGGCAGCAAGGGCAGCAAGGATTTCGGTGAGGAAGAGGAGGAAGGGGAAGAGTTTGGTGGAGAGAAAGGGGGGGGGGAGTTTCTTGGCCGAAAATGCCTTAGGCATTTCCTCCTCTTCATGGCCTTTTATGGTGAGTAAAGAGGCAAGCACCTCTTTAATGGTGTCTCTTCAATTTTTTTGTGTCTCTTCATCTTCTTTCTCACTTATCTACAATTTCCCATCCTCTTCTAATAGCACTCCCTTGCTAGGTGAATTGGTTACATGAATATTCTTAAGGCTTTGCTTTCCTTTGTGGTCTAAGGTTCAATCCTTGGCACCTCTTTTTTTTTTCTTCAAGCCCATGTAACCAAAGCCCAACAAGAGAATGCTACCCATTTAGTTCATACACATGCATATTCATATCATTATTCATTCATTCATGTGCATGATGTCATGCATAATATTAATGTAGCATATAAAACATAATTATCACACACATTCACCATATATCAAGAAGGTGCTTAATATCTTCTTTATTCGCAATTTCCCCCTTTAAATTCATAATTTTATTCTTGGCCACATGTTCAATTATTACATCGTTCTAGAGGGAAATTTGGGGCGTTACAATCCACCCTCCCTTCTGAAAAGTTCATCCTCGAACTTAAAACTACTCGGGATATTTTCGTTTCATATCATCCTCACGTTCCCAGGTAACTTCTTCAGATTGCTGACTTTGCCACAAGACTTTGACTAAGGGCACTTCCTTGTTCCTTAGTCTCTTGACGTCTCGATTCAGGATCCGAATGGGTTTGCTTTCGCAACTCAGGTCCTCCTGGATCTGTACGACATGCGACTCAATCACTTTGTCGGTACTGGGAATGCACTTTTTGAGCATCGACACGTGGAACACATTGTGGATAGCGGACATCTCCTGAGGTAGCTCCAGCTCGTAAGCCACCTTGCCCACTCTGTTCAGGATCTTGTACGGTCCTACATATCGCGGACTAAGCTTTCCTTTCTTCCCGAATCACATTACTCCTTTCATAGGAGCTACTCGGAGGAACACCAAATCTCCGACGTCGAACTCCAAAGGTCTACGTCTCTGATTCGCATAGCTCTTCTGTCGGCTCTGGGCAGTCTCTATTCTTTGGCGGATACTCTATATGGCTCGGGTGGTGTCATCGATGAAATCCGTCTGGAGTCCCATCTCTTTCTTTTCACCACCCTCGTACCAATAGATTGGAGACCTACATCTCCGTCCATATAACACTTCATAAGGTGCCATTTCGATAGTAGCTTGGTAGCTATTATTGTAAGCGAATTTCGCTAGACATAAGTATCGGCACCAGCTCCCTTTGAAATCCAGGGCACAAGCTTGTAGCATGTCCTCCAGTACTTGATTTACTCTTTCTGTTTGCCCATCAGTCTGAGGATGAAAGGCGGTACTGAAACACAGCTTTGTGCCGAGAGTTTTATGAACACATTCCCAAAATTGCGATGTGAAGCGGCCATCTCTATCTGAAATGATGGTCTTGGGAATGCCATGCAGTCTGATGATTTCCTTAGCATACAATTGAGCCAGTTGCTCAATCGAATATGTCATCTTGATTGCTAGGAAATGGGCTGACTTCGTCAATCTGTCGACGATAACCCATATAGCGTCGTATCCATTTGTAGTTCGGGGAAGACCAGAGATGAAATCCATAGAAATGTCTTCCCATTTCCATTCTGGAATTTGGATCGGTTGCAGAACTCCTCCAGGCCTCTGGTGTTCTGCTTTGACTTGCTGGCAGGTCAGCAGGTACTGACGTGCTGAGCTACATCCCTCTTCATACCGGACCACCAAAACCTCGTCTTCAGATCTTGGTACATCTTGGTGGATCCCGGGTGCATAGAATAGGGGGTTCTGTGAGCCTCCTCCAAAATCTTCTTTTGTAGTTCTGGATCATTAGGGATACAGAGTCGATCCCTAAGGTATATTACCCCATTATCGGCGATACGAAAATCATCGCCTTTGCCTTCAAGAATTTCCTGTTTAACCTTCTGAAGACTTGGATCACCATTTTGCTTCTCCAGTATGTCGTCGAATAGTGCCGACATAATTGCCAGGGCCGAAAGTCGTCCAGAAATGACCTCGATCCCGTAGCTCATAATTTCCTTCTCCAGCGGTCGGGACAATACTGATAAGGACATTAAGGTGGCACTAGACTTTCTGCTGAGTGCATCAGCTACCTTGTTTGCTTTGCCTGGGTGATAGAAGATCTCGCAGTCATAGTCTTTTACGAGTTCCAGCCATCGACGTTGTCGCATATTGAGGTCCTTCTGAGTGAAGAAATATCGCAGACTCTGGTGATCTGTATAAATCTTGCACTGTGCTCCATATAGATAGTGTCTCCATATTTTCAGAGCAAAGATCACGACTGCCAATTCTAAGTCATGAGTGAGATAGTTCCTTTCATGTTCCTTCAGTTGCCTAGAGGCGTAGGCAATGACTTTACCATTCTGCATCAGTACAGCTCCGAGTCCCAATCTGGAGGCATCGCTGTACATATCGAATCCCTTGTCATTTTCCGGAAGAGTCAGGATTGGAGCACATGTAAGTCTTCTTTTCAGCTCCAAGAAACTCTTCTCGCATTCGTCTGTCCATATATATTCCTTGTTCCTCTTGGTGAGAACCGTCATCGGTGCTGCGATTCTGGAGAAGTCTTCTACGAATTTCCGGTAATATCCCGCTAATCCGAGAAAACTCCTGATCTCGCTAGCATTCTTGGGCCTGCTCCAGTTACTGATGGCCTCAATCTTCTTCGGGTCAACCATGACTCCATCTTTGGAAATAATATGATCGAGAAAGGACACTTGGTCCAGCCAGAATTCGCATTTGGAGAACTTGGCATACAATTTCTGTTCCCGAAGAATCTGTAGTACTATCTTTAGGTGCTCGGCATGCTCTTCTTGATTTCTCGAGTAGATAAGGATATCGTCGATGAAGACGATCACAAACTTGTTGAGGAAAGCCGAGAATACCCGATTCATCAGTTCTATAAACCTTGTGGGAGCATTGGTCACTCCGAAAGGCATCACGACGAACTCATAATGCTCGTATCTGGTCCGGAAGGTCGTTTTCGGAATATCGTCTGGCTTGACTTTTACTTGATGGTAGCCAATCTGAGATCAATCTTCGAAAATACAGTAGCTCGCTTCAGTTGGTCGAATAGGTCGTCGATCCTTGGAAGGGGGTACCTAACATTGTTTACACATAGTTCAAGTTTTGAACTTCAGTAAATTACTTCACCATTATGTTCTTACCTATTCTTGATTGTCACGTTGTTTAGCGCTCTGTAGTCGATACACAGGCGCATCGTGCCATCCTTCTTCTTGACAAATAATACCGGAGCTCCCCATGGAGAGTGACTAGGGCGAATAAATCCCTTGTCGAGTAGCTCCTGTAGTTGTCCGTGCAGTTCCTTTAACTCGACCGACGCCATACGCTAGGGTGCCTTTGAGATCGATTTGTACCAGGAATCAGTTCGATTTCGAATTCAACCTCTCTGTCAGGGGCTAATCCTGGTAACTCATCCGGGAATACTTCTGGATAATGGCATACTATTCTGACATCTTCCAGCTTCTGGTCCGTTGCCTGTTCTGTACTGACCACATGTATTAGAAAACCAGTGTATCCCTTGTCCAACATTTTCTGCGCCTCGAGAGCCGATAAGAATTTCCCGGTTCTTTTCATTGGCTCTCCAATAAATTCGAACATGGTTTCTGCCTCGGGCTGGAAGACCACTATGCGTTTACGGCACTCGATGGAAGCACCGTATTTGCTTAGAAAATCCATACCCAGTATTACATCGAAGTCTTGCATGTTGAGTACTATCAGGTCGCAATAGAGTTCCCTTTCTATGATTCTGATTGGTACGACACGCAACTGGTGGGTGGATGCCATTGTCTCTCCCGAGGGTAGGGTTGTTAAAAACTTGCAGTTTAGAACTTGTAAGGGTATGTCTATCTTCTTAGCATATATCGTGGAAATGTAGAAATACGTTGCCCCAGTATCAAATAAAGTAGTAGCATGCTGACTGTAAATAATTATCTGACCTGTGACAATGGTGGAAGCATTTGTTGGATCGAGAGAACCGATAGAGGGGGGGTGAATATCGGAAAGCGTTCGGATTTAAGATAGAGAATTTGCACAGCGGAAGATAAAACAAAAACACGCGAACACAGTAATTTTTTACTTGGTTCGGAGCCTAGGTCGACTCCTACTCCAAGGCCCATGATCGTTGATCGTTTACTTTGGGCAATTCTATATGAGGCGCAAAAAATAGTTTACAGTTTTGAGTTACAAATATAGCACAGTAAACTTAACAAATAAAAAGAAAGCTCTTCTTTTACCGACGTCCGATGTAGGTTGTCTTTTTCGGAGCAGTGGGACGTCGTAGGCTCGAGTTGGGAGGTTTCCGGAGCGAGGCGTGAGAGCAGAAGAGCGTAGAAGCGTTGATTGAAAGTGTTTTTTTGAGCCTTGGGGTCGAGGGCCCTTTATATAGGGCTTGGGGGCACCCAGAAAGTCGGGGGCGCCCCCTCCCCCCCACGTGTCTCTCGATCCGCCTTGGTCTCGGTCAGCTTCTGATCCCTTCAAACTCGGGATCAGATCTTGATCGGGGCACCCGGGACACTGGGGGCGCCCGGGTTGACCGGGTCAAACTTTATCCCTTGGCTTCGCTGGCTTGAGCTTCGATGACTTGCTATTGGGGGCGCCCGGAGCGCTGGGGGCGCCCGGAAGCAGCGGGGGCGCCCGGGAGCATGGGGGCGCCTGGGAGTTGAGCTGTCGAAGCTTGCTTTGCTTTCTTGTGTTTTGTGTTTACCTTGGGGGCGCCCGGGACACTCCGGGCGCCCTGGTCAGCTGTTGCCTCACTCCTTTGAGGCTCTCTGAGCTGCAGACACTCATTCCTTCAGTCCTGCATCCAGGGTTAGTCCAAAACACAATAAAACAATAAAATATTAGTTTATACAGCCTTAGCTATCTTGGTTCTGACTTTGGGCCTCCAAAATGAAACCCTAAGTCGAACCGACGCCTACTGTTCCCTCGATGGGGAACGCATCCTCACCTACTCCTCTCGGGAGAATGTACCTGATGCCAACCGCTCCTTTGGTTGGACTTTTGCCTGGCGGTCCTTTGCCAGGTCTTGGATACCGAGCTGTCCTTCGCCCGGTGCCTAGCATTCCTTTGCTAGGGCTTCAGTCCCAAGCTGTCCTTCGCCTGGCGCCTAGCAGTCCTTCGCTAGGGCTTTTTGCCCTGGCATTCCTTCGCCAGTGCCTAGCATTCCTTCGCTAGGGCTTTTTACCCTGGCATTCCTTCGCTAGTGCCTAGCAGTCCTTCGCTAGGGCTTTTTACCCTGCACACTAGAGTGACATGTTAGATAACAAGTAAGACTTAACTTTTGAACCCTGTTGCCATTATCAAAACACAGGTTTGACTTTGGTGCTTTCTGCACCAACAATCTCCCCCTTTTTGATTTATGGCAACCCTAGTTCAAAAAGTTAAGTTTAATCAAAGCATGTAAAAATATTAAATTTTGTTCCCTCCCCCTGGAAGGAATCTCCCCTAGTTTTTTTAAAAATTCGTGGGGTTCTATGTTTAAGGGAAAATTTTTACTTAGAATTTTTCAACAGAAAGCTTGTGTATTTTCAAAGATGATTTTTGCACTTTGGAAAACTTAAGTGTAGGTACTTGGAGATCTTTTGATAACTTAAGGTTTAAAAGTACATAGAAGTGTTTTTGAAAGCATGAGTTTAGAGTACTTTGAAAAATTTTGAAGTCTTTAAGTTTAAAGTACTCAAACGTCTTTCAAAGCTTTTAACTTAAAAATTTTTAACAAAACTTAAGTAAAATTTAAAAAAGCTTAAGTACTTAGAAAATTTTGAAGTACTTAGAAGATTTTGAAATGCTTAAGTACTTATAAAAGCTTAAATACTTTGAGAAAAACTTTGAAGGGCTTAAGTACTTAGAAAATTTTGAAAGGCTTAAGTACTTGGAAAATTTTGAAAGGCTTAAGTACTTGGAAAATTTTGAAAGGCTTAAGTACTTGGAAAATTTTGAAAAGCTTAAGTAAGAAAATTTTGACAAGCTTAAGTAAGAAAATTTTGACAAGCTTGTATTTTGAAGAACTAAGCGCTTAAGTGCTTTTTGAAACTTGATACTTTTTGAATAAAGAATAAAGTTTTTAAGAAATAAAAAAAAATTTATTTTTAAACTCTCTCCTTTTCTATCTCTCCCCCTTTGCCATATATCAAAAAGCAGATAAAGATAGCAGAAATTAAATTGCATAAAGGAAATAATTTTCATAAAGGAAAACATTTGCATGACTTTGATGTACTGAACCAAGACTTAGACCAAATCAGTTGATTTTCTCTTGTAGGTGTTGGTGCAGAATGCACCCAAGTCAAACCTGTGTTTTGATAATGGCAACAGAGGTCAAAAGTTAAGTCATACTTGTTTTCTAACAAGTTACTCTAGTGTGTAGGAAAAGTCTTAGCGAAGGACTGCTAGGCACTGGCAAAGGAATGCCAGGGTAAAAAGCCTTAGCGAAGGACTGCTAGGCACTGGCGAAGGAATGCCAGAGTCAAAAGCCCTAGCGAAGGACTGCTAGGCGCCAGGCGAAGGACAGCCTGGGACTAAAGCCCTAGCGAAGGACTGCTAGGCACCGGGTGAAGGACAGCTCGACATCCAAGACCTGACAAAGGACCGGCAGGCAAAAGTCCAACCAGAGGAACGGTTGGCATCAGGTAAATTCTCCCGAGAGGAGTAGGTGAGGACGCGTTCCCCGTCGAGGGAACAGTAGGCGTCGGTTCGACCTAGGGTTCCATTTTGGGAGACCTAAAGTCAGAACCAAGACAGCTAAGGCTGTATAAACTAACCTAGTAATGTCTTGTTGTGTTTTGGACTATCCCTGGATGCAGGACCAAAGGAACGAGTGTCTGTAGCTCAGAGAGCCTCAAAGGAGTGAGGCAACAGCTGACCAGGGCGCCCGGAGTGTCCCGGGCGCCCCCAAGGTGAACACAAAATACACAAGTAAAAAGCAGCTTCAAACAGTACAACTCCCGGGCGCCCCCAGCACCAACTGTCGAAGCAGCTCTCTTCGAAGCCAGATAACACTTTGACCCAGTCAATCCGGGCGCCTCGAGCGCTCCGGGCACCCCGGTCAAAGCTAATCCCGAAGATAAAGGGATCAGACACTGACCGAGACTTTGGCGGATCAAAGGCCACGTGGGGGGGCGCCCCCGACGTCCCGGGCGCCCCCAGGCCCTATATAAAGGGCCCTCGACCAAGGCTTCAGACAATCAATTCGTTCAACGCTTCTACGCTCTTCTGCTCTCGCGCCTTGCTCCGGAAACTGCCCAACTCGATCCGACGACGTCCCGCTGCTCCGAAAAAGTTAACCTACAATCGGACGTCGGTAAAAGAAGAGCATCTTTTTCTTAATTGTTAAAGTTTACTGCACTTACTCTATATTCAATATTTGTAAACTGTTTTTGCGCCAAATATAGAATTTCCCAAAGTAAACGGTCAACGACTGTGGGCCTTGGAGTAGGAGTCGACACAGGCTCCGAACCAAGTAAAATCGACTGTGTCTCTGTGTTGTGATTTTTAATTTCCGCTGCGTACTTGCTCTAAGTTTTCCGAAAAATGATTTCCGATATTCACCCCCCCTCTATCGGTTTTCTCGATCCAACAGTAGGGACCTGTCTAACCCATTTAGCTACTTACTAACTGTTATAAGCAGTAGTTTTCGCTAGGGTTGGTCAAGTTAAGTGTTTCTGTTCAAGTTAGATTTTCTAAACTTGACACTTAACTTGATTGTTGTGTAAGTTGTATTTAGTGCCCCAATTACTGCAGATGCACTGACTTAAAGCATCTTGAATTAAGGCAAAGACCTAAGCATCTCAACCCTTTCTAGGTTATCAATCAAAAGTACCCTAAAGTGCTTGTGAGATGCTGGCTTCTAAATCTATAGGTGCATGCAGTTCTAGGGTTAGGGCCTAAGCTAAGTCCATTTGCGAAAAAGCCTTAGTTTTGAAAGGGGGTAGTTTTGAAAAAAAACTAAGTCCGAAAAGATATTTAAAACTGATTTTAAAAACAACAGTTTTTCAAACTTCTTTTAGAAACTGATTTTTAAATTTAAGTAAAGCAAAAAAAATCAAAAGTAGAGTTATTCTATTCTACAGAGCACAATCCTAACTGCCTTCTTAGTGAGCTGAACTCAGACTCAGGTAAGGGTTTTGTGAATATATCAGCTAAGTTGGATTTTGAGTCTATATGTTTAAGTACTATCTTCCCCCTGGCTACATGGTCTCTTACGAAGTGATGTTTAACTTCTATGTGTTTTGTTCTGGAATGTTGGATTGGGTTCTTAGTTAGATTAATTGAACTTATATTGTCAATAAATACTTAAGGTTGGGTGTAGTTGAGCTAGAAGTCCTTAAGAGTGTGCATCATCCATAAAAGTTATGCTACACACTCTCCTAAGGCTACATACTCTGCTTCAGTTGTGGACAGAGCTACACAGTGTTGTTTTCTGCTGCACCAACTTACTAGACTATTTCCTAACAGTTGGTAGCTTCCACTTGTGCTTTTTCTATCCAATTTACAACCAGCATAGTCAGAATCCGAGTATCCTGACAAATTGAAGGTTGAGGTTCTAGGATACCAAATCCCTACATTTAGGGTGCCCTTTACATATCTTAGTATTCTTTTTAGGTTGCTAAGTGCGTTTCCTTAGCACAGGTTTGGTATCTAGCACACATCCCTATAGCAAAAAGAATGTCAGGTTTGCTAGCTGTAAGGTACAGTAGACTACCTATCATACTTCTATATAGTTTGAGGTCTACTGGCTTACCATCAGGGTCACTATCTATTTTTACATTAGTGGCCATGGGGGTACTTATGCTTTTAGAGTTATCCATTTTAAATTTCTTTATTAACTCTTTAGCATATTTGGATTGATGGGCGTAGTTTCCATCTCTAGTTTGTTTGATTTGTAGTCCTAGGAAAAAGGTAAGTTCCCCAACTAAACTCATTTCAAATTCATTTTCCATTATCTTGACAAACTCTTTTAGGAAGTTTGTGTTGGTGGATCCAAAGATTATGTCATCTACGTAAATTTGGGCAATAAATATATCTTTTCCTAGGGTTTTAATGAATAAAGTTGAGTCAATTTGTCCTTGTTTAAATTCTTTAGAAGTTAAGTAAGTTGATAAACATTCATACCAAGCCCTAGGTGCTTGTTTTAACCCATATAGTGCTTTAGTTAATTTGTAAACATGGTCAGGTTTGTCTAAGTCCTCAAACCCAGGGGGTTGTCCTACATAAACTTCTTCTTTAATGAATCCATTCAGGAAAGCTGACTTTACATCCATTTGGTATAGCTTAAATCCTTTATGGGATGCAAAGGCTAACAACATTCTAATGGACTCAAGTCTAGCTACTGGGGCATATGTTTCATCGTAATCTAATCCTTCTACTTGGCTGAATCCCTTAGCTACTAAGCGGGCTTTATTTCTAACTATTTCTCCTTGATCATTTAGCTTATTCCTAAAGACCCACTTAGTGTCAATGATGGATTTGCCTTCAGGTTTAGGCACTAGTTCCCAGACTTGGTTCCTCTCAAATTGGGCTAATTCTTCTTGCATAGCTATGATCCAATCAGGGTCAGGTAGGGATTCATCTATAGTTTTGGGTTCTATTTTTGATATCATAGCTATTTGACTAAGGTTTCTATAGGAGGACCTAGTCCTGACTCCTAGAGTTGGATCACCCACAATTTGATCGGTTGGGTGACTAAGTCTGGGTTTCTTGGTTCTCCTAGAACTTGGTTCAGCCTCAGGTCCGGCTGGTTGGTTTGCTTCACTATTTGATTCGACTCTTAGGGCTGGTTCATTTGTTGGTTCGATAATTGTTTCAGTTGACTCATTAATTGGTTCAATAGTTAGTTCGGTTAAGGGTTCAATTAAAGGTTCACTTGTTTGTTCATTATTTTCTTGATCAGAATTTGATGAAGTTAGGTCTGGATTATCAGATATTGAGTTGACTTCTTCATCAAATATTAAGTTAGTTGTTTCTTCAATTTTCTTAGTTTGTTTGTTGTAAACTCAATAGGCTCTACTTGTGGTTGAGTATCCTAGAAAGATACCTAGGGTTGATTTGGGCTGAAATTTCCCTAAGTAGTCTTTGGTATTACAGATATGAACTTTGCATCCAAAGACCCTTAGGTAGTGTAGATTTGGGAGCCTATGGTAGTACAGCTCATAGGGTGTTTTGTTGTGTCGCTTGTTAATCAGAACCCTATTTTGGATGTAACAAGCCGTACTAATCGCTTCTGCCCAAAATTGGTTTGCTAAGTTAAATTCGTTGAGCATAGCCCTAGCGGCTTCCTGTAATATTCTATTTCTTCTTTCGACTATCCCATTTTGTTAGGGGGTTCTAGGACATGAAAATTCATGTAAATACCCATTGATCTTACAAAATTCCTCAAACCGTTGATTTTCAAATTCTCCCCCGTGGTCACTCCTAAGTCTTTTAATTTTAGTATCATTTTGATTTTCAATTAATTTGCAGAAATCATTAAATAGGTTTAGGGTTTCATCTTTGATTTTTAGAAACCTAACCCAGGTAAACCTAGAATAATCATCAACTATTACTAAGCAGTATCGGTTCCCGCTTAGTGACTTGGCTCCATGTGAATCAAATAGGTCAAGGTGCAGGAGCTCAAGTGTGGTTTGAGTTAGGTCAGATTGGATTAGTTTGTGATTATATTTGGTTTGTTTACCTTGATTACATGATTTACATATTAGGTTTTCATTGTTTTTAATTTTGGGGATTCCTTTGATTAGGCCAAGTTGGGTGACTTTTGAGATAGTCCTTAAATTAGTGTGACCTAGTCTCCTATGCCAGAGGTTTGATTGTTCTAGCTGGGTTAACATACATTTGGGTACTGAGGGAAGGTTTATAGTGTATACATTATTTTTTCTAGTGCCCTTAAGTATGATTTCTGAGTCTTGTACATTTCTAATCAGACAGTTAGAATTGTTGAAGGTGACTATATAACCAGAATCACATAACTGACTTATGCTAAGCAAGTTAAACTTAAAATTTTCAACCAAAAGAACTTTCTTAATAATAAAGTCAGATTTAAGCTCAATATTACCTGACCCAATTACCTTGAGTGCAACATTGTTACCAAATGCCACTGAGCCTAGGTTCTTGAACTTGAGTTTGGTGAACTTCAATTTATCTCCAGTCATGTTTCTGGAGCAACCGCTATCCAACATCCATTGGTCCAAATCTTTATGTTCCTACACATAAAGAGTTTTATTGATTTGGATCCAATTAGAGTCAGGAATAGCTTAAATTGAGTTTCACTGCCTAGTCTGTCTCACCCAAATCTAAGGTTTTCAATCATGTTAGCCTTATAGGTTTTGTGAGACAGGTTTTGATAAATAGAATTACTTTGAAAAATTATTATTTATTTTGAAAACATTAAATTAATTTTTGAAAACAGTTAAGTTTATTTTGAAAGGATGTTTGAATCTATGCTTAACTGAAAATTGTGTTAGATTTGAATTTGATAAAAAGTAATTTGAATTTGAAATGCAAAAATTGGCTTCCAGGTCTTGGCGAGGCACTAGGCCTTCTTTGGCCGTAGCCTTATTGGATCATCAACTCTTTCCTTGACAAAGCCGTTTAATGAAATTTCATTTTCAAAATTAAATTTTGAAAAAGTTCTGGTCTAACTAGTTGGATTTTGGATCGGTAGCTTCAGCTAGTTTCACCAGTCTAAAGAGACCAAGTAAACTTGATCTTATTAGAATTGGTTTCCCTAACGTACTATCATCTCACCTCCACCCAATACTATGTTATCAAGTTTCAGTTAAGTTTGTTTAGTCCTTATACTAACCTAAGTTTAAGCATGGTAAATTGCAGAAATTAAATAAACAATCAATCAGGCAAATTTCAAGAATTAAATTCTATTTAACAATAAAAATAGTTTTTAATTTGGCTCCCCCTGGACTAAAGCCACGGTAATGATTAGGCAAGATGTGAATCTTGTCCTTGGGGATCCAATACTGATTTGATCCAGTTGGTTTGTTCAGGTACAGTTTAGGTACCCATGCCTGAATTTTACCTCTAGAATGATTCAGTACGCAAAGTAAGATCTTTGTCGGGATTTGGTTCTATAGCCAAGTCCGGATCGATTTAGAACGGACTTCTGTTTTCCAAGAATCATGTCAAGACCCTTGGAACCAGAAGTGAATCGTTCTAAGGCAGCTCTAAGATCCTTAACCTGAGTTTTCAGGGAGGAGTTCTCTTTCTCAAGTTTTTCAACTTGAGTAGGAGTTCCTTCTTGAACTTTCTCGGTTAAGGATTTAGAGTCAGCTCCCTCTTTCAGGAGTTTTACTTCCTGTCGAAGGGATTCGACTCGGAGTTTGGCTTTCGCCAAATCTCGAGAAAGATAAGAAATAAGTTCGTTTAATTGACTTCTATTGAAACCACTTACCTTGATTTCGTCGTCTTCTGAAAAGGTTAGTCTGTCGTCGTCTTGTTCAGATTCTGACTCGGTCCCGACTTCTTCTGAGGCGGTCAGGGCTAGAAGGTTGGACTGGGGTGCTTCTTCTTCTTCTTCTGAGGAAGATTCGTCCCAGGTTACTTGGAGTGCTTTCTTTCTTCTTGACTTTTGGTCTCCTTTAGGTTTGGACACTCCATCTTGTAGTGGCCCTTCTTCTTGCACTCGTAGCAGGTTACGTTGGGCTTGTTTTGTCATTTGTGGGCTCAGCTGGTTCGTCCTTTCTTCGGTTAGCCTTCTTTCTGTTGTTGGTTCTTTAATTCTTTATAGTAACTTCGGGGCCAATCGGACCAGCTTCGGTCGATCTCCTTCTTCGTCTTCTGAGTCTGAGTTAGACTTGGGTTCAGGTTGTGGCTTCTTCTTTGTTGATCTTCCAGTTTTTCCTGCAACAAAGGCAATACCTTTTCGGCCATATTGCAGTTAGTCTGTTCATGAAGTTCTAACTCGGAAAACAATTCATCTAATTTAATTTTAGAGAGATCCCTTGAAACCTTGTATGCATCTACCATAGATGCCCACAGGGTATTTCTAGGGAAGCATTAAGGCATACCTTATTAGGTCACGGTTTTCGACCTTGTGACCTATAGTGTGAAGACCGTTCATCAATTCTTGGATTCGTGCGTGGAGCTGGGCTGCCGTTTCGTTGTCGGCCATCTTGATGGTGTACAGTTTGTTTAGGAGCAGATCTCTCTTACTGATCGAGTGTCTGATGTTCCTTCGTGCAGCTCGATCAGTTTTGCCCACAGCTCCTTGGCACTGTTGAAGGGGCCCAAACCCGATT
>JAGFNQ010007293.1:324738-422871 GCA_024364735.1 Boesenbergia rotunda | reverse complement strand
GCTGTGTCTCTGTGTTGTGATTTTAATTTCCGCTGCGTACTTGCTCTAAGTTTCCGAAAAATGATTTCCGATATTCACCCCCCCCCTCTATCGGTTTTCTCGATCCAACAGTAGGGACCTGTCTAACCCATTTAGCTACTTACTAACTGTTATAAGCAGTAGTTTTCGCTAGGGTTAGTCAAGTTAAGTGTTTCTGTTCAAGTTAGATTTTCTAAACTTGACACTTAACTTGATTGTTGTGTAAGTTGTATTTAGTGCCCCAATTACTGCAGATGCACTGACTTAAAGCATCTTGAATTAAGGCAAAGACCTAAGCATCTCAACCCTTTCTAGGTTATCAATCAAAAGTACCCTAAAGTGCTTGTGAGATGCTGGCTTCTAAATCTATAGGTGCATGCAGTTCTAGGGTTAGGGCCTAGGCTAAGTCCATTTGCGAAAAAGCCCTAGTTTTGAAAGGGGGTAGTTTTGAAAAAAAACTAAGTCCGAAAAGATTTTTAAAACTGATTTTAAAAACAACAGTTTTTCAAAATTCTTTTAGAAACTGATTTTTAAATTTAAGTAAAGCAAAAAAATCAAAAGTAGAGTTATTCTATTCTACAGAGCACAATCCTAACTGCCTTCTTAGTGAGCTGAACTCAGACTCAGGTAAGGGTTTTGTGAATATATCAGCTAAGTTGGATTTTGAGTCTATATGTTTAAGTACTATCTCCCCCCTGGCTACATGGTCTCTTACGAAGTGATGTTTAACTTCTATGTGTTTTGTTCTGGAATGTTGGATTGGGTTCTTAGTTAGATTAATTGAACTTATATTGTCAATAAATACTTGAGTTTGGGTGTAGTTGAGCTGGAAGTCCTTAAGAGTGTGCATCATCCATAAAAGTTATGCTACACACTCTCCTAAGGCTACATACTCTGCTTCAGTTGTGGACAGAGCTACACAGTGTTGTTTTCTGCTGCACCAACTTACTAAACTATTTCCTAACAGTTGGCAGCTTCCACTTGTGCTTTTTCTATCCAATTTACAACCAGCATAGTTAGAATCCGAGTATCCTGACAAATTGAAGGTTGAGGCTCTAGGATACCAAATCCCTACATTTAGGGTGCCCTTTACATATCTAAGTATTCTTTTTAGGGTGCTAAGTGCGTTTCCTTAGCACAGGTTTGGTATCTAGCACACATCCCTAAGCAAAAAGAATGTCAGGTCTGCTAGCTGTAAGGTACAGTAGACTACCTATCATACTTCTATATAGTTTGAGGTCTACTGGCTTACCATCAGGGTCACTATCTATTTTTACATTAGTGGCCATGGGGGTACTTATGCTTTTAGAGTTATCCATTTTAAATTTCTTTATTAACTCTTTAGCATATTTGGATTGATGGACGTAGTTTCCATCTCTAGTTTGTTTGATTTGTAGTCCTAGGAAAAAGGTAAGTTCCCCAACTAAACTCATTTCAAATTCATTTTCCATTATCTTGACAAACTCTTTTAGGAAGTTTGTGTTGGTGGATCCAAAGATTATGTCATCTACGTAAATTTGGGCAATAAATATATCTTTTCCTAGGGTTTTAATGAATAAAGTTGAGTCAATTTGTCCTTGTTTAAATTCTTTAGAAGTTAAGTAAGTTGATAAACATTCATACCAAGCCCTAGGTGCTTGTTTTAACCCATATAGTGCTTTAGTTAATTTGTAAACATGGTCAGGTTTGTCTAAGTCCTCAAACCCAGGGGGTTGTCCTACATAAACTTCTTCTTTAATGAATCCATTTAGGAAAGCTGACTTTACATCCATTTGGTATAGCTTAAATCCTTTATGGGATGCAAAGGCTAACAACATTCTAATGGACTCAAGTCTAGCTACTGGGGCATATGTTTCATCGTAATCTAATCCCTCTACTTGGCTGAATCCCTTAGCTACTAAGCGGGCTTTATTTCTAACTATTTCTCCTTGATCATTTAGCTTATTCCTAAAGACCCACTTAGTGTCAATGATGGATTTGCCTTCAGGTTTAGGCACTAGTTCCCAGACTTGGTTCCTCTCAAATTGGGCTAATTCTTCTTGCATAGCTATGATCCAATCAGGGTCAGGTAGGGTTTCATCTATAGTTTTGGGTTCTATTTTTGATATCATAGCTATTTGACTAAGGTTTCTATAGGAGGACCTAGTCCTGACTCCTAGAGTTCACCCACAATTTGATCGGTTGGGTGACTAAGTCTGGGTTTCTTGGTTCTCCTAGAACTTGGTTCAGCCTCAGGTCCGGCTGGTTGGTTTGGCTTCACTATTTGATTCGACTCTTAGGGCTGGTTCATTTGTTGGTTCGATAATTGTTTCAGTTGACTCATTAATTGGTTCAATAGTTAGTTCGGTTAAGGGTTCAATTAAAGGTTCACTTGTTTGTTCATTATTTTCTTGATCAGAATTTGATGAAGTTAGGTCTGGATTATCAGATATTGAGTTGACTTCTTCATCAAATATTAAGTTAGTTGTTTCTTCAATTTTCTTAGTTTGTTTGTTGTAAACTCAATAGGCTCTACTTGTGGTTGAGTATCCTAGAAAGATACCTAGGGTTGATTTGGGCTGAAATTTCCCTAAGTAGTCTTTGGTATTACGGATATGAACTTTGCATCCAAAGACCCGTAGGTAGTGTAGATTTGGGAGCCTATGGTAGTACAGCTCATAGGGTGTTTTGTTGTGTCGCTTGTTAATCAGAACCCTATTTTGGATGTAACAAGCCGTACTAATCGCTTCTGCCCAAAATTGGTTTGCTAAGTTAAATTCGTTGAGCATAGCCCTAGCGGCTTCCTGTAATGTTCTATTTCTTCTTTCGACTATCCCATTTTGTTAGGGGGTTCTAGGACATGAAAATTCATGTAAATACCCATTGATCTTACAAAATTCCTCAAATCGTTGATTTTCAAATTCTCCCCCGTGGTCACTCCTAAGTCTTTTAATTTTAGTATCGTTTTGATTTTCAATTAATTTGCAGAAATCATTAAATAGGTTTAGGGTTTCATCTTTGATTTTTAGAAACCTAACCCAGGTAAACCTAGAATAATCATCAACTATTACTAAGCAGTATCGGTTCCCGCTTAGTGACTTGGCTCCATGTGAATCAAATAGGTCAAGGTGCAGGAGCTCAAGTGTGGTTTGAGTTAGGTCAGATTGGATTAGTTTGTGATTAGATTTGGTTTGTTTACCTTGATTACATGATTTACATATTAGGTTTTCATTGTTTTTAATTTTGGGGATTCCTTTGATTAGGCCAAGTTGGGTGACTTTTGAGATAGTCCTTAAATTAGTGTGACCTAGTCTCCTATGCCAGAGGTTGATTGTTCTAGCTGGGTTAACATACATTTGGGTACTGAGGGAAGGTTTATAGTGTATACATTATTTTTCTAGTGCCCTTAAGTATGATTTCTGAGTCTTGTACATTTCTAATCAGACAGTTAGAATTGTTGAAGGTGACTATATAACCAGAATCACATAACTGACTTATGCTAAGCAAGTTAAACTTAAAATTTTCAACCAAAAGAACTTTCTTAATAATAAAGTCAGATTTAAGCTCAATATTACCTGACCCAATTACCTTGAGTGCAACATTGTTACCAAATGCCACTGAGCCTAGGTTCTTGAACTTGAGTTTGGTGAACTTCAATTTATCTCCAGTCATGTTTCTGGAGCAACCGCTATCCAACATCCATTGGTCCAAATCTTTATGTTCCTACACATAAAGAGTTTTATTGATTTGGATCCAATTAGAGTCAGGAATAGCTTAAATTGAGTTTCACTGCCTAGTCTGTCTCACCCAAATCTAAGGTTTTCAATCATGTTAGCCTTATAGGTTTTGTGAGACAGGTTTTGATAAATAGAATTACTTTGAAAAATTATTATTTATTTTGAAAACATTAAATTAATTTTTGAAAACAGTTAAGTTTATTTTGAAAGGATGTTTGAATCTATGCTTAACTGAAAATTGTGTTAGATTTGAATTTGATAAAAAGTAATTTGAATTTGAAATTCAAAAATTGGCTTCCAGGTCTTGGCGAGGCACTAGGCCTTCTTTGGCCGTAGCCTTATTGGATCATCAACTCTTTCCTTGACAAAGCCGTTTAATGAAATTTCATTTTCAAAATTAAATTTTGAAAAAGTTCTGGTCTAACTAGTTTGGATTTTGGATCGGTAGCTTCAGCTAGTTTCACCAGTCTAAAGAGACCAAGTAAACTTGATCTTATTAGAATTGGTTTCCCTAACGTACTATCATCTCACCTCCACCCAATACTATGTTATCAAGTTTCAGTTAAGTTTGTTTAGTCCTTATACTAACCTAAGTTTAAGCATGGTAAATTGCAGAAATTAAATAAACAATCAATCAGGCAAATTTCAAGAATTAAATTCTATTTAACAATAAAAATAGTTTTTAATTTGGCTCCCCCTGGACTAAAGCCACGGTAATGATTAGGCAAGATGTGAATCTTGTCCTTGGGGATCCAATACTGATTTGATCCAGTTGGTTTGTTCAGGTACAGTTTAGGTACCCATGCCTGAATTTTACCTCTAGAATGATTCAGTACCGCAAAGTAAGATCTTTGTCGGGATTTGGTTCTATAGCCAAGTCCGGATCGATTTAGAACGGACTTCTGTTTTCCAAGAATCATGTCAAGACCCTTGGAACCAGAAGTGAATCGTTCTAAGGCAGCTCTAAGATCCTTAACCTGAGTTTTCAGGGAGGAGTTCTCTTTCTCAAGTTTTTCAACTTGAGTAGGAGTTCCTTCTTGAACTTTCTCGGTTAAGGATTTAGAGTCAGCTCCCTCTTTCAGGAGTTTTACTTCCTGTCGAAGGGATTCGACTCGGAGTTTGGCTTTCGCCAAATCTCGAGAAAGATAAGAAATAAGTTCGTTTAATTGACTTCTATTGAAACCACTTACCTTGATTTCGTCGTCTTCTGAAAAGGTTAGTCTGTCGTCGTCTTGTTCAGATTCTGACTCGGTCCCGACTTCTTCTGAGGCGGTCAGGGCTAGAAGGTTGGACTGGGGTGCTTCTTCTTCTTCTTCTGAGGAAGATTCGTCCCAGGTTACTTGGAGTGCTTTCTTTCTTCTTGACTTTTTGGTCTCCTTTAGGTTTGGACACTCCATCTTGTAGTGGCCCTTCTTCTTGCACTCGTAGCAGGTTACGTTGGGCTTGTTTTTGTCATTTGTGGGCTCAGCTGGTTCGTCCTTTCTTCGGTTAGCCTTCTTTCTGTTGGTTTGGTTCTTTAATTCTTTATAGTAACTTCGGGCCAATCGGACCAGCTTCGGTCGATCTCCTTCTTCGTCTTCTGAGTCTGAGTTAGACTTGGGTTCAGGTTGTGGCTTCTTCTTTGTTGATCTTCCAGTTTTTCCTGCAACAAAGGCAATACCTTTTTCGGCCATATTGCAGTTAGTCTGTTCATGAAGTTCTAACTCGGAAAACAATTCATCTAATTTAATTTTAGAGAGATCCCTTGAAACCTTGTATGCATCTACCATAGATGCCCACAGGGTATTTCTAGGGAAAGCATTTAAGGCATACCTTATTAGGTCACGGTTTTCGACCTTGTGACCTATAGTGTGAAGACCGTTCATCAATTCTTGGATTCGTGCGTGGAGCTGGGCTGCTGTTTCGTTGTCGGCCATCTTGATGGTGTACAGTTTGTTTAGGAGTAGATCTCTCTTACTGATCCGAGTGTCTGATGTTCCTTCGTGCAGCTCGATCAGTTTTTCCCACAGCTCCTTGGCACTGTTGAAGGGGCCCACCCGATTTAGCTCCTCTTTTGTCAAGCCACATTGAAGAGTCTGAGTCGCCTTTGCATCTGCTTCGATTCTTCGTTTCAGAGTGGTGTCCCACTCTGTGTAGCTTTGAGGAACCCCGTCAGCATTTGTGGGAATCTCCAGTCCGGACTAGATGATAATCCACATGTCCACCTGAGTTTTCAGGTGGACCTCCATTCGACTTTTCCAGTAGGAAAAGTCTTCTCCACTGAAAAGTGGAGGTCTGGCGGTGCTGAATCCTTCTTGGATGGCCATTTAATCTGAAAAAAAATAACTAAAAAAGATTTCCCAAGACTTGGTCTTGGATTAGTAGTGTGGGATGAATAAAATGAAATAACGAGGGGTGTTGCACCAACCTCGATTAACGGGGAAAAAAAAATTCGAACGAAATATTTAACAAAAAATTCGAACGAGAAAAAGAAAATAAAAATTCGAAAAATTTTCAAACTGGTGGTTGCACCAAGTTTGAACTTCCCCGCTCTGATACCACTTGTTGGATCGAGAGAACCGATAAAGGGGGGGGGTGAATATTGGAAAGCGTTTGGATTTAAGATAGAGAATTTGTACAGCGGAAGATAAAACAAAAACAAGCGAACACAGTAATTTTTACTTGGTTCGGAGCCTAGGTCGACTCCTACTCCAAGGCCCACGATCGTTGATCGTTTACTTTGGGCAATTCTATATGAGGCGCAAAAAATAGTTTACAGTTTTGAGTTACAAATATAGCACAGTAAACTTAACAAATAAAAAGAAAGCTCTTCTTTTACCGACGTCCGATGTAGGTTGTCTTTTTCGGAACAGTGGGACGTCGTCGGCTCGAGTTGGGAGGTTTCCGGAGCGAGGCACGAGAGCAGAAGAGCGTAGAAGCGTTGATTGAAAGTGTTTTTTTAAGCCTTGGGGTCGAGGGCCCTTTATATAGGGCCTGGGGGCGCCCGGAACGTCGGGGGCGCCCCCCACGTGTCACTCGATCCGCCTCGGTCTCGGTCAGCTTCTGATCCCTTCAAACTCGGGATCAGATCTTGACCAGGGCGCCCGGGACGCTGGGGGCGCCCGGGTTGACCGGGTCAAACTTTATTCCTTGGCTTCGCTGGCTTGAGCTTCGATGACTTGCTATTGGGGGCGCCCGGAGCGCTGGGGGCGCCCGGGAGCACGGGGGCGCCCGGGAGTTGAGCTGTCGAAGCTTGCTTTGCTTTCTTGTGTTTTGTGTTTACCTTGGGGGCGCCCGGGACACTCCGGGCGCCCTGGTCAGCTGTTGCCTCGTTCCTTTGAGGCTCTTTGAGCTACAGACACTCGTTCCTTCGGTCCTGCATCCAGGGTTAGTCCAAAACACAATAAAACAATAAAATATTAGTTTATACAGCCTTAGCTGTCTTGGTTCTGACTTTGGGCCTCCAAAATGAAACCCTAGGTCGAACCGATGCCTACTGTTCCCTCGATGGGGAACGCGTCCTCACCTACTCCTCTCGGGAGAATGTACCTGATGCCAACCGCTCCTTTGGTTGGACTTTTGCCTGCGGTCCTTTGCCAGGTCTTGGATACCGAGCTGTCCTTCGCCCGGTGCCTAGCATTCCTTCGCTAGGGCTTCAGTCCCAAGCTGTCCTTCGCCTGGCGCCTAGCAGTCCTTCGCTAGGGCTTTTTGCCCTGGCATTCCTTCGCCAGTGCCTAGCATTCCTTCGCTAGGGCTTTTTACCCTGGCATTCCTTCGCCAGTGCCTAGCAGTCCTTCGCTGGGCTTTTTACCCTGCACACTAGAGTGACATGTTAGATAACAAGTAAGACTTAACTTTTGAACCCTGTTGCCATTATCGAAACACAGGTTTGACTTTGGTGCTTTCTGCACCAACAGCATTTGCCGCATCTTCTTTTGTTAGAGAGAAAACCCTAGCGTTCTTAGTAACCGGCGGGGCCTCCAATCTCCCTTGACTGATTTGAGGACCTTCCAGTGCGGCTTGCATATGGTGCAGCTGTGCAGGGGTACTCTGGTACGGTATCGGCTGCTGAGAAGGTGCCGGGGCCTTGGTAGGACAGGTAAAGGCCTTGTGTCCCTCTTGTCCGCATATGAAGCATTTGTTTGTACGCTTGCGGCATTCCCCAGGATGATTGTTTCCACATTTTTCGCACGGATTGTACTTGGGCTTCATATCTGCTGGGCCGCCTTTAGAATTGTTCCACTTTTTCTTGTCATTGCGGTTCCCTTTTCAGCTAGTACCCGCGTGCTGAGGCTTCTGCCCTCCTGAGGGGGCTTGGCTCTTGCTTTGATGATTTATGTTGTTCAGATAATGCTCGGTGATCAAAGCACTGCTGAACAGCTCCTCGGCGGTCTGTGGTCTGTTAACTCCACTGGCCACGTTCAGAGCTATCTCCGGTCGCAACATCTTCAGCATAAGGCGGACCTTTTCTTTCTCCGTCTTTACCAACTCCGGACATAGGCGGGCCAGTCGGTTGAATCTCTTGACGACTTCGTTGACGGACAGGTTGCCTTGTCGGAATTCCATGAATTCATCATAATGTTTGTTGGTGACCTGCAGGTGGAAGAACTCCTCGAAAAATTCCGTCTCGAAGTCTGTCCACTTCATCAGGTTCACGGGTCTCTTGGCCTTGACCCTTTCCCACCACATTCTGGCATCGCCAGAGAGGCAGAATGACGCACATTTTATCTTCTCATGCTCTGGCCAATTCAGCAGCTCCATAGTACTATCCACCGTCTTGAACCAGGCCTGCGCATCCCATGGCTCGCAAGCACCTGAGAAGGATTCCGGCTTCAGCCTCTGCCACTGGATTAAATAGGCTTCCGGTTGCATTCCGGTGGCAGGGCCTATCGGGGGTGCTGGCATAGCTGGGGGTGTAACTGTTATCACGGGCTGGTTTGGTGGTGGAGTAGCAGCATTTCCCTGTTGAGTCATCAGGGTGTTGATGGTCTGCTGTTGTTCGGTGATCTGACGCTGGAGTTCTGCGACTATGTGCGTCAGGTCAGGCGGGGGTGCAGTTTCGTTTGTTCTGGTACTTCTTCTAGCCATGTTATCTTCACGAAATAACACATATACTAGTATAAGGTTACTGTTATTTCCATTCATATGCATCTTAAATCATTGTCATTACAAGGCATGATAAGGTATCTTCCCAGTTTTATCCAAGGTAAGATCATGCTTCCGTCATACATATCATTTTAAATCATTGTCATCATAAGGTATCTTCCTAGTTTTATCCAAGGTAAAATCATGCTTCCATCATACATATCATGCATCATACTTGCATAATTCAGTTATCAATATAAACATGAAATAAGGCAAGTATAGAATTTCTTACTTGGAAGCGGCAGGAGGTAGGCTTGATGTGTGTGTAGTGAGATGACAGTGGGCTCTGATACCAAGCTGTAACACCCGCCCCTTACAGTTAGGCGGCGCGTTACCTTTAACCCTTTTTTTTTTCTTACTTACTTATATCATTGTGTATGAATCTAACATTGCAGTGGAAATGAAACATAACTAAAAGCATATGCAACGATAAGGAAGTAATAACATCATATAACATCTAATAACATCCATAGTTAAATAAACTCCAAAAGAACTAGCAAGTATCATGCATAAAGTAGCAACATATGTCTTATTAGAAATAAGAACTAAGTCTATAGATGGCACTAAAGTGGATCGATCAGTCAAGTCACCACCACACACATTAGCCCTTCCTGCAGCCGCCCATTCCTCAGAAATTTCTATGTTGATCTGCAACATAAGCAAACAAACTATAAGTATAAAACTTAGTAAGCTCTTTCCTACTCACTAAATCCGTACGTCGCATGCATTTTAAAACATATAACATTTCGTGGATACCATAAACTTCATAAGGCACATAAGATACATGAAGACATATAAACATAGAATATGTGCATTTCAAAACATTAGGATGCTCTTTGGAAAACATAGTAAATAATACTTTAAAATCATATACATCATCTTCTTTGGGGTCCCCAGCTTTGTACCCATTCTTTCTTTTGCGCGCATAGCCCTATGTAGGATGCAAGGTAGCTAATCCCGACCTACAGGGGTCTACATTCTAGGCTTACTATCTTTCAGCCTAGGGACAGCATCATCGGTAGTCCGGAACCGTGGATCTTTTCAAGATCCGGTACAAGCCAATCTTTAAAGTAAAATACATACATGCATTCTTTTCTTTTCTTTCTTTCATTCATATAGAACATGCATTCCTTTCTTTCTTTCATATTGCATGTACTATAGATATTCAATCATTCATATTCATAAGCATACTTTCATATATGGAACAAGCATTCTTTCTTTTTCTTTCTTTCTTTCATATTGCATGTATTATAGGCATTCAATCATTCATAAACATAGACATACTTTCATGGCATAATCATTAGCATAAATAGCAAGACATGGAAGGACCTTTCTTTTAACACAAGTAAGTGAAGCAACCATCATGCTAGTTTCATCAATACATCATACATATAACATGCTTGTCTTAATCAAGGCAATATGTTAGTTTAATCTTTCTTTTCACATCTTAATACATGCTGGCCGAAACTTCATAGCAAGGATATCATAGCATAAAACCCACATAACATTGGAATAAAGACATACATTACATAAGAGGTCATTTATAAGTACACTGGTAGTCTAGACTTCACTAAACACTAGTTTAGGTGCATGAATTGTACTTGAACTTATTCTTAGCCTTTATTCTAGTAATTGGCCAAAATTCACAGCATTGATAACATAGTATAAAAGTCATATAATCATGGAAATAAGAACATACGTTACACATGAAATCATATACAAGCACAAGGGTAGTCTAGGCTTCATTGAACACTATTTTAGGTGCATGTTTTGTGCTTGAGCTTATTTTTAACCCTTATCCCAGTATTTGTCCGAAATTCACAGCTAGATAACATGACATGAAAGTCATCAATCATGGGAATAAAACATAATTTACATGAGAGATCATTAGCATGTACAAGAGTAAACTAATCTTCACTAAACCTTAGTTTGGGTGCATGAATCGTACTTGCACTTATTCTTAACCCTTACCCTCACAGTATGTCTAACATGATATAAAAGTTCATATAACATGTAAACAAAAATATATTTTACCATTAAGGTCATATACAAGCATAAAGGTAGTCTAGGCTTCATTAAACACTAGTTTAGGGGCGTGCTTTGTACTCGAACCTATTCTTAACCCTTATTCTTGTAATTTGTCAAAACTCACAGTAGGGATTTCATAGCATAATCATTCACATAACATGGGAATAAATGCATATTTTTCATAAGAATTCATTCACAAGTGCAAAAGTAGTTTGTACTTCACCAAACACTAGTTTAGGTGTATGATCTAGAGTTCTACTTGGATTATCATGCATATGGGTACATGTAACATTTTTCTAAACATCAATACATAGAATGGAGCATGAGTTTAGGCTCAAACAACTTAGATAAGGTACTGACCCTAAGGTATAAATTATTTCCATCATGAAATAAAACACCCAATCACATGCATATCACTTGATTTAACTATAACTTCATGAAGGTCTATAAAAATCTGTTTTAAGGCATAATTTAAGGTCCCTTGGCTGAATGTTACAAGGGTCCCTTAGCATAGATTCCACAAAACTTCTTGGCCTAAAACATTTATATAGCAAGGAAACAATCATTAGAAGTATAGCCTACTTCATGCATCAACATTTATCCATTTCATGACTTGGCCGAATTCTTCCAAGTCCTTTACATCATGGAGGGCATTCAAACACCATGTATCCATCATATATTCATTACCAAAAGGTAGTAACAATTTCATGAACTCTTCCTTTAAGTTTTTTGGACATAGAAAAGGAACCCCTTTATGGCCGAAACTTCCCTCAAGGTTTTCTTCCATTCTCTTTCACCCAACATCACAAGCAAACATAAAAATCATAAAAACACATAAAAAGCCATTATGATGCAGGTGAGGGAGTCTTACTACTTGTGCTTATGTTCCCAAAAGATCTCCAAATTTTTGAGAAGAAAAGACCTCTTAAACTCTAGCACTCCTCTTGTTCTTCTCTTCTTTTGGTCCGGTTTTCTCTAGGAGGTGAAGGACTTGAAAATGGCAGCAAGGGCAGCAAGGATTTCGGTGAGGAAGAGGAGGAAGGGGAAGAGTTTGGTGGAGAGAAAGGGGGGGAGGTTTCTTGGCCGAAAATGCCTTAGGCATTTCCTCCTCTTCATGGCCTTTTATGGTGAGTAAAGAGGCAAGCACCTCTTTAATGGTGTCTCTTCAATTTTTTTGTGTCTCTTCATCTTCTTTCCCACTTATCTACAATTTCCCATCCTCTTCTAATTGCACTCCCTTGCTAGGTGAATTGGTTACATGAATATTCTTAAGGCTTTGCTTTCCTTTGATGTCCAAGGTTCAATTCTTGGCACCTCTTTTTTTTTTCTTCAAGCCCATGTAACCAAAGCCCAATAAGAGAATGCTACCCATTTAGTTCATACACATGCATATTCATATCATTATTCATTCATTCATGTGCATGATGTCAAGCATAATATTAATGTAGCATATAAAACATAATTATCACACACATTCACCATATATCAAGAAGGTGCTTAATATCTTCTTTATTCGCAATTTTCCCCTTTAAATTCATAATTTTATTCTTGGCCACATGTTCAATTATTACATCGTTCTAGAGGGAAATTTGGGGTGTTACATGGGGGTTGGGAACCAAGTAAATACGGCGTATACGAGTGTCATTTATTTTTGTTTGTTTATTATTTCAGCTGCTACTAACTCTCTGATTAGAATAAACGAATGAATGACAAGTTTTATGAAGAAAATTTTCGAGTCGATATTCACCCTCTATCGACGGCATCGGTCCTACAAGTGGTATCAGAGCCTGGTAGCTCTCCACCAGACTAACAGCCGACGGAGCAAAGACGCCAGGAGTTGAGGGAGAGCAAGGGTGAAGCAGGTATTTTTCAATTATGTCAGTATTTAAATTTCACATAATATGTTTTAAGTCTGAGGGAGAGGACACTATAAAAACCAGTGTCCTACTCGTAAGACTCGATCGTCACCACCGACGGCAAAGGAGGTACCAGCGCCAGGAGTCCGGAGAGACAAGAGTCATATCCAGTGTTTCAGATGTCAAAAGCACGGACACTACAAGAACCAGTGTCCGACCAAGGTATGAAAAGTTACTTTTGGTAATAATTTTCAAATTCCTGCACAGTTTCACAAGCATGCTGATAAGTCTGATAATTTAGATAATTTTTCTGACAAATTAGATCTTTTGCATAATCAGCTCAATGTATTACATGACAAATAATCAAACTTAGAAAATATTAGAATATCAAATATAAATTCTTTAATCTTTAATATTAATGCCAAAATTTTCAAAATTAATAATAATGCCTTAATTAGTTATAATTTTTTTGATAATCATGATAATTCTGAGGATAAAATTAGTACTGATGATATTAATAATTCTCAAGATAATATTATTAATGATCTTTACAATAAATCTGAAGATAATCCTGATAATCTAGAAACCTCTGTAGATGATAATGAAGATTTAACTAATAATTTCTTGGATAATCTTGAAGTTAATTATAAACATTAATTAGCAACCATGAAAACTATTCTACCTATTTTGTAGATAATGATACAATTTTCATTAACAACTCTGAAAATGAAGATGAAGAATACGATTCTGAAGATGAAGATGAATTCAACAAAATTAAGGATATAATTATCTAGGCTTACAAAAATTCAAATAAGGTAGAAGTATTAAATAAATTTGAAAGTTTAAAAACAAAAGAAATAGTTAAGGAATCAGAATTCTTTGAATTAATGAAAATGATGCAATTATACCCACAACTATTATTTAACCCAGAAATTTTGAAATCTAATTGATAACTTAAATCAAATTAAATCTTAACAACCTTAATTAATTCTTAATTAATTTTTACCTTATTTAATTTTTAATAATTTTAACATTAATTAATTCTTAATTAATTTAACTCTAATTAATCCTTAATTAATTTTACTCTAATTAATTGTTAACAATTTTTAACTCTAATTAATTCATAACAATTTTAACTCTAATTAATTCTTAATTAATTTAACTCTAGTTAATTCTTAATTAATTTTTAATCTTAATTAATTCTTAAATCTTAATAACTTAAATTCAAAATTAAATCTTAATAACATAAAATCAAATTAAATCTTAACAACTTAAATTTAAAATTAAATCTTAACAACTTAAATTCAAATTAAATCATAACAACCTAAACTCAGATTAAATCTTAACAACTTAAATTCTTAAACCTTAAGTAATTCTCAAATAATTAAACCTTAATTAATTCTTAAATAAGCTCAACTTTAATTAATAACTTCAACTTTAATTAATTTTTAATGATTTCAAATTTAATTAATTCTTGATAATTACACATAATTAATTCTACAAATTAAATTTTTATTTAAATCCAATCCTTAATTCAACATAATCCACGAACTGAAATTCAAATTAATTACCTTCAAATATGCAACTAAATAAAATCCTACTTAGGATAATTTATATTATCCTAAGTATTTACAAAAGGAGGAGAGAAATGATCTTAAAAAGGGAGAAAAGACTTGTGCTCGTTTCAAAATTTTCATTGTTGATGCAAGTTTTTTTTGTGATTTTATTTGATGTGTGACAAAGCGGGAGAGAGGAGCTTAAGTTAGAATTTTTTTTTCATTTTCTGCCAGAGGTTTAAACCTAGATTTAACCCTTAGACGTAATCTAACTTAAGTTATTGTCAAACATCAAAAAGGGGGAGATTATTGGTGCAAGATGCATTAGTGATATCTTCCTCTAATGTTTCGATGTTTAACAATATACTTAAGTTAGTAATATATGTTAGACATGGTAAGGGTTAGTCAAAGTGATCAACGGTTAAATCAAACAGGACCTTATGTTTGGTAGGGTTAACCCAGAATTGATCAGGTTGACAAAGGTTTAGCCAAACCGAATCTGATGTTTGGCAGAGTCAACCAGAACCCAGGGTTGGTTAAGGCAACCAAGGGTTAGCCAAACAGAACCTGATGTTTGGCAGGATGATCAAACCTAGATTTAATCTGATTGACATACTAAGGTTTGATCAGTTAGAACAAGGGTTAGCTAAACAGGATTTGATGTTTAGCAGAAAACCCAGGATTGGTTAGTTAGACCAAGGAGTAAGCCAAATAAGACTTGATGTTTGGCAGAAGAGAAGTCTAGTCAGGATTAATATGACTAGCAAAAGAAATCCTTATCATGGTAAAGAAAAGTCTTAGTTAACCTAGACACGAAGTCCTAGTCGTGGACTGGGCACAAAGTCCTAGTTCGTAGAATTGGGCAATAAGTCCTGGCCGAGGGCTGGGCACCTAAGACCTGACCAAGGGTTGGGCACGAAGTCCTGGTTCGTGGAATTGGGCAATAAGTCCTGGACGAGGGCTGGGCACCTAAGACCTGACCGAGGGTTGGACACGAAGTCCTGGTTCGTGAAATTGGGCACTAAGTCCTGGCCGAGGGCTGGGCACCGAAGACTTGACCGGGGGTTGGGCAATATGTCCTGGTCGTGGATTGGGCTCCGATGTCCTGATCCGGAAGATCGGGCAAAAGTCCAATCGGAGGAGCCGGTTGACAAACTTCTCCTGAGAGGAGTAGGCGAGGGCGCGTTCCCCGGGAAGGGAACATTAGGCGTCGGTTCGACCTAGGATTTCGTGAGAAATCCAAAGTCAGTACCAATCTTTAATGCTAAGATTATTTGCATATTTGTCTTGTATTTGATTGTCTTGCAGGTACCGAGAGTTGGAGGCAAGACAGAAGAGCAAACACAGAGAAAATGACACCTTGAAGAAGCATCCAGGGCGCCTGAATGAATACAGGCGCCCCCATGCTTCCAGGCGCCCTAAAGGCCAGGCGCCTGGATGGTTCTAGGCGCCCTGGATGGTCTAGGGTGTTGGTGCAGGTAGTACCTAAGACAAACCTGTGTTTTGATAATGGAAAAGGGTTCAGAAGTTAAGGTGTTATTGTGATCTAACATACTTATTGAGTGTGCAGGAAAAGTGTAACGCCCGCCTTTTCCCACACCTTACGGTGTGGCGAGAGACGACGTTACGCTATCATACATAAACATGGGAACATCGTAATGCAGCGGAAACATTTGAAAACTTTATACATACATGCACCTAACTCTTGCATCATGAATACATGTCTTAACTATTCTGCCTAAACATGGTAACATGGGATCTTAGCGTATTAACATCATACTTAGCATCATGACATAAAATCACATGAGTCATCCATTAGGCAACATAAGTAGCAAGTGTATATTTTTTTCTTGACAAAACCATCCTAAGTATAGCATAAGACTTGCAAAAGGTAGAACATGTGACAAAGTATAATATTAAAACTTTTCTTTCTGCCATGTCACTGCCACACACACGCTCTTGCCCCTCCTGCTGCTTCCCTTAGTAACCTCTTGCTTGATCTGCGGTATAAGAAAAATAAGACTATAAGCACATAGGCATAGTAAGACCCTTTCCTACTCACGAAAATCCATACGTCACATATTCATAAACATGAAATAGTTGACATTGCATAATTCCGAACATAAAGCATAAACTTAACACATACCTATCATGGCATAATTCTTGACATCACCACAAACATAAACTTACTTATCATGGCATAATTCTTAACATGAATATTTGCATAAACATACTTATCATGGAATCATTTTTTAACATGAGTATAAACATAAACATACTTATCATAGTATCATTCTTAACATAAACATAAGCTTAAGCATACTTATCATGGTATCATTCCTAACATGAATCATAAACATAAACATACTTTTCATGGCATCATTCTTAACATAAACATAAGCTTAAGCGTACTTATCATGGTATCATTCATAACATGTATCCTAAATATAAACATACTTTTCATGGCATCATTCTTAACATAAACATAAGCTTAAGCATACTTATCATGGTATCATTCTTAACATGAATCATAAACATAAACATACTTTTCATGACATAATGCATAACATGAATGAATGCATGAGTCAAATGCATATATCATAAGGATGCTTAATTTGAAAATCATAGTTATAAATACTTAAACATAATCATAACATCATGGGGGTCCCCGGCTTGTACCACATACATACATCATATGCGCGCATCCCTAAGTAAATACGAGGTAGCTAGTCTCGACCTACTAGGGTAAGGACAGCTACGGTAGTCCTAGAACCGAGGCGTTCTTAAGGTGCCTATCCCTGTTGGACAACTTCGGTAGTCCCAGAACCGTGGACAGCTTCGGTAGTCCAGAACCAGGGCGTTCTTAAGGTGCCCATCCCTTGGACCCTTACTTCGGTCTAGTACAAGCCCATTCATAAAAATAAAATACTTCACATGCTTCATCATGCATAGAACATTCTTAGCATAAACATAATCTTGTTTCATGAAACTTGACATAAGAATAGGAACAGCTGCGGTAGTTCCAGAACCGTGGACAGCTACGGTAGTCCAGAACTGAGGCGTTCTTAAGATGCCCATCCCTTAGAATGACATAAACATACTTAACATTTCATCATCCATACTTAACATCATGATGCCTTAAAGGCATGAACATTCATCATCATTTATTATCTTCATTCATAAGGTATGTCATGCATACATCATTTTGTCTTAGAGCCATGATCATCATTTTCATTCATCATCTTCATTCTTAAACATGGCATCCGTACATATCATTCATAAGGCATGGCACACATACATATCAATCATAAAACATGGCATACATACATATCATTCATAAAGCATGGCATACATACATAATTAACACCTTAATTCATAAAGCATGCATGATCATGGTACATAGGAAAACATGCATAGATCTTTTCATACATGATACATATTCCCTAGGTTCATGGCACATGGTCTAAACATTTATGAATAATCATAGCACATGACCTAACATACAAAGTCATAATACATCATACATGAAGCTAGGATTCTAGGTAACCTAGAAATTCTTACAACATGTTTAAACATGTACATACATCATAGTAACCTATAAACAAGTATCCTTGAGACCTTAACCCAACCCAAACCCTAAACCTTGGAGTTGGCCGAAAGTTCTAAGGAGGAGGCTCTATCATTCAATCCACATGAAAGGTTCCATGATTAAAAGAAAACCCATATATCACATACAAAGTCATAGGAACCCACTATACCCCATAATTGGAGCCAACCCTAATTTTCTTGCCCTAGAAATGCTCTTGGCCGAAACCCTAAAGAGCCGTAAGCCCATGGGAAAAATTCATATTAAACACAATTAATATCCATTAGATCATAGAGGAACCATATAATCATGCATGAAGGGTTAAATCAAATTCTCATCATGGTATTGAGGAGGTGGCCGAAACTTTTGGGAGACTCAAGTCATGGAAAAATTCATATAACTCATCATTCATACTCTATCTATCATGGAAAAACATTGGGAAACATTATTGAAGTTTTAACATCATCCTAAACCTTGGATCATACCTTGGCCGAAACCTTTAAGAAGCCCTAACCCTAGATTTCTTCACATATATTCCAAACAATTTCTTATATCATGAAAACAACTTGAAAACTATTATACCACAGGTGAGAAGGTCTTACCTTTCTTTTTCTTGGTTATAAACCTTGAATATATAAACAAAAGAAAACCTTCTTGATCCTAGAACTCTCCTTAGCCCTTGTAGCCTTGTAGAAAGTCTTGGATCTTCAAGATGGAGTCTTCTTGTGAAGCTTTTCCAAGGGAGAATCCCCTTGGTGATTTTCGGCAAGAAGAAGGAGGAAGAGGGAGATGGGATTTCGGTGGGGGGTGGAGGAAGGAGGAAGAAGAGATCTATTTATAATGCCCTTTTGTCTCTTCACAAGTGCCTTTTCATCTTCTTCACATGGTGACTCTTCACTTCCTTAAGCCTTAACCAAAATCCACTTCATTCTCTACTAGCACTCCCTTGCTAGGTGAATTGGTTAGTGCATGCATGGTGTTACACTAGGTCCAAGGTTCAATCCTTGGTGCATGCACTTTATTTTTATTTTATTTTATTTTTCTTTTAAATTCCCCTAAGGCCCATCCATAATCATGCTAATATTCCTAATTAAAACCCATTTTTATTTATATTAAATTCTACCTAGAATCCACTAATAACCATGGTACTAGAAAAGCCCATGTAAGGCCTATTAGGACCTAGCTTCTTATTCTATATCGAAAATCATGGAGCATCATACTAAGGTTTACACTAGTGTCCCTATGTTCCTCGAGAATTTATCTAGGCATGGTCAATATTTTTTAATGAAAATATTGAGAAAATTTTCCGGATCGTTACAAAAAGTCCTAGGTACACTAGGTAAGAAGTCCTGGTAAAGGGCTGGGCAAAGAAGTCCTGGTCAAGGATTGGGCAAGAAGACCTGACCGGAAGTTGGGCAAAGAAGTCCTGGTCGAGGACTGGGCAAGAAGTCCTGGCAATGGGCTGGGCACCGAAGACCTAACCGGAAGTTGGGCAAGAAGACCTGACCGGAAGTTGGGCACGAAGACCTGGTCAGGTGGATTGGGCAAAAGTCCAACCGGAGGAGCCGGTTGGCAAAAGGTAAACTCTCCTGAGAGGAGTAGGTGAGGACGCGTTCCCCGTTGAGGAAACAGTAGGCGTCGGTTCGACCAAGGGTTCCATTTGGGAGACCCAAGTCAGAACCAAGACAGCTCAGGCTGTAAATAAAGACTCCTATGTTTTTGCTTCTTTGTTTTGGAACTAACCTTGGTTGGAGGGATCGAAGGACTGGTTTTCTGCAGCTAAGGTGCCTCAATGGAGTGAGGCACCTTACTGGGGTTAGGCGCCCGGATGCATACAGGCGCCCGGATGGATACGGGCGCCCCAGTGCAAAGGCAAAACAGAAGCAAGCGAAGCAAACAACCACGAAGCCACTGGACATACTCAGCTCAGGCGCCCATCCGGGCGCCTGGATGGATACGGGCACCCAAGTGCAAAGGCAAAATAGAAGCAAGCAAAGCAAACAACCACGAAGCCATTGGACATACTCAGCTCAGGCGCCCGTGAGGTCACGAGCGGCCCCATCAGCTCAGGCACCCCAGTGAAAATGGATAAGTGCTGACCGAGCCTGCGGATAAGAGATCGCGCAGGGGAGGCCACGTGTAGGCGCCCCCATCGACACGGGCGCCCCCATGGGTGCTATAAAAGGGTGTTCACCCCCAAGGCTTCGAAACACATCGCTCTCTACGCTCCAGACACTTTCGTTCAAGCGTTGCGCCTCGACAAACTTCGACTTCGAGATTCCAGCGCCGACGATGACCCTTTGCTCCGAAATTCGATCCACCTCGGGCGTCGGTAAACTTAAATTACGAAAGTGTTGCTAATTCGTTTTCCAATTCTATATCTGTACTATCACTTTGTAAAAGATTTTCCGAATATAGAATTTCTCAAAGTAAACGGTCAAGGACCGTGGGCCTTGGAGTAGGAGCTGACCGCGACTCTGAACCAAGTAAAACTTACCTATGTTCGCGATTGATTTATTTTCCGCTGCGTATTTTCTCTAAGTGTTCCGAAAAATTTTATCTCGATATTCACCCCCCCTCTATCGAGTTTCTACGATCCAACAAGTGGTATCAGAGCGGGTGGCTCAAATTTGGTGCAACCACAAATTTGAGAGTTTTTTTTTCAGGTTTTACGAAATTATTTTAATTTTTTTTCGAATCTTTCTCGTTAATCGAGGTTGGTGCAACACCACTCAATCGGATTTCATTTCTATTAATTTTCTTCGCACTACTAATCCAAGACTAAGTCTTGGAACAAGTTTTCCTTGTCTTTATTTTTTTCAAAAAATATTATGGCCATGCAAGAGAGTTCCAGCACAACCAAACCACCGCTCTTCAGTGGAAAAGATTTCTCCTCCTTGAAAAGCAGGATGGAAGTCCACCTGAAAACTCAGGTGGACATGTGTATAATAATCCAATCTGGCCTCGAGATCCCCAAGAATGCAGAAGGAGTGTCACAACACTACTCTGAATGGGACGCCTCATTGAAAAAGAAGATCGAGGCTGATGCAAAAGCAACCCAGACGTTTCAATGTGGATTGACCAAGGAAGAGCTGAACCGGGTGGGTCCTTTCAGCAGTGCTAAAGAGCTCTGGAGCAAGCTGATTGAGCTGCACAAAGGTACCTCCGACACCAGAATCAACAAAAGGGATCTGTTGCTGAACAGACTCTACACAATAAAAATGAACGAAGGCGAATCAGCAGCACAACTCCACGCCAGAATCCAGGAGCTGATGAATGGGTTGCATACAATAGGTCACAAGGTAGAGAACCGTAATCTAATCAGGTATACCCTAAACGCGTTCCCTAGGAACACACTGTGGGCATCTATGGTAGATGCTTACAAGGTTTCCAAGGACCTTTCAAAAATTAAATTAGATGAACTTTTTTTCAGAATTAGAATTGCATGAACAGACTAACTGTACTATTGTCGAGAAAAATATTGCTTTTATTGCAGGTAAATGTTGGGGCAATCGACCCTGAGATGATATGGAGGATCATGATATTTTGATGTGTGTGGGCAATATGGTTAAGTTAGAGTTTATTGTGTTCTCATATGTGTACATGAGTGTGCAGGTGTACAGGTACACATGGACTTGGTTGATGTCTTTAGGTGAAGGATGGCATGGAGGCAAGCTGGAGGCTTGCGAGCGATCTGAGGGACTGTTGGGTAGCAGGGACGATGAACCGAGGGATGCAGACTTCGAGGCGTACGTGAAGGGTGGCATGGAGGCAAACTGGAGGTTTGCGTGCGCATCCGAGGGATGAGGGCCGAAGATGAAGAAGGCGTGAAGGCAACAGTCGAGGGTGTTGGTGAAGAGACAATTGGGTTGTGAGGGTCTGAGTATGAGTGATTGTACTTAGGGGCTAAGCCGGGAGGGTTTGAGTGCGAAGTGACTTGTACTCGAGAGTGAAACCCTAGGCATAGGCGTGTACCAGTCGACTGGCCATGGGGCAGTCTGTTGAGGCAATCAGCCCTTAAATGATTGGAAGATCATGGTTTTGATGTGTTGGTTGAATATGTTTAAGGTTAGAGTGTTGTGTTGTATTGATATGTGTGATTGAGTTTGCAGGACTTAGAGAATCACACATGGTGGACTTATCCGAGGGACGAAAGCCGAGGGAAGAGAGCACCAAGGGCAAGCCGGGAAGTGGACTTCAAGGGCACACGTGAAGGGTGGCATGGAGGCATGCCAAGGGAAGGCTTACGTGCGCATCCGAGGGACGATAGCCAGAGGAAGAGGACTTCAAGGGGCAAGCCAAGGGAGCAGACCTGAAGGCACACGCGAAGGAGAAGGTCCGGAGTGGCTGGAGCTGAGTTGTGATGCAGGGCAGTCGACTGACCCTGTGGCAGTCGACTGCCAAAACTCACAGAAAGTTTGCAGCGTCGGACCAGTCGATTGGCCGTTGGGCAGTCGACTGGTATACCCCGAAACTAGCCGTTGGCTAGCTGTTGGCTAGAAATTACTGCTAGGCCAGTCGACTGCCCCAGGGGCAGTCGACTGGTGCGGGCTGGACAGATTGCGAATCTGTCCTGTTCACCTATAAAAGGAGCACTTTTTGTACGTGCACGGTACGGTTCCGTACAGTGACGAAGTGCTGCTCGTGTGTAGAGTGATTTGTGCTTCCTCTCTCTTATTTTTGCATCTGTAAAGAGGAAGATCTTGCTGTAAAGGTTTCTCCACCTCAAGGAGACTTTTCAATAGTGAACAGTGGTGCTCGCGGCGTGGATCCTTGGACTAGTCACCCATCTAGGTGGATACCAAGTAACCGATAAGTGTTAGCATTGTTTCTAATTCTTTTACATATTATTTCTGCTGCGCTAACAATTCTGTAGAGTTCAAAGATCCGAAAAAGTGCATTCACCCCCCCTCTGCACGCCTAAATCGATCCTTCAGTTGGTATCAGAGCCGGTGCGATTCGGAAGATTTAACAATCAACCGGAACAATTGTGATGGCGTTTCAAGAGGGATACTCAACCGCACAACCACCCTTCTTCGACGGGAACGACTTCGCCTATTGGAAAGGTAGGATGCAATACTACCTCATGAATGACATTGAAAATTGGATAAGTGATGCAGATGGCTTCGAGGCGCCCGTCGATGAAAGAGGAGACCCAACACCGATGAGATCATGGTCAAAGGAGGTGATGAAGAGGACGCAATCTAATGCCAAGGCCACCACCACACTACAATGCGGGCTCTCGAAGGAGCAACTGAACAAAGTGGGGTCTTTCAAGAGCGCCAAGGAATTATGGGACAAGTTGGTCGAACTGAACGAGGGGTCAAACGAGTCCAGAAGAGCCAAGAAGGACTTATTAGTGGCCCAACTGCAATACCTTTCCATGAAGAGCAACGAAACCGTCAGCCAGCTACATGGAAGGGTAAAAGAAGTGATAAATGAACTCCATGTGATTGGAGAGAAGATCGAGAACTGGGACATTGTCAGATACGTCTTGCAAGCCTTCCCGAGAACCACCTTGTGGGCATCCATGGTTGATGCATACAAGGTATCGAGGGATTTGTCAATTGTTAAATTAGACGATCTTTTTTGTGAATTTGAGCTACACGAGCAAGCTAATGCCTCAGCAAAAGAGAAAGGTATTGCTTTTGTTGCAGAAAAGGAGAAGAAGAAGAGGAAGGAGAAGAAGAAGGTGGTTTACTCATCCTCGTCAGACTCAGAAGAATCCAGCACCTCCTTGGATAGTGATCAAGAGGCGTTCATGGTAAGAAAATTTCGTAGAGCATTTAAAAGTTTGTCTAACAAATCCTATGCTAGAAAAGGGGCCAAAGGTAAGGGTAAGGCCAAGGACGTCATATGCTACAACTGCCACCAAGAGGGACACATGAAGAATGAGTGTCCTCAATTGAAGAAAAGGGAGGACAAGAAGGAAGAGAAGAAGAAGAGTGACAAGAAGAAATCAAAGGGAAAGGAGAAGGGTGCCACCAACCTTAAGGCAACTTGGGATGATCCCTCATCCTCAGAGGAAGAAGAAGAGTAAGTCTCTCACTTTGCTCTTATGACACAAGATCACTCAGACTCATCGGATGATGAACGAAGCTCAAGTAGTGAAGATGAGAGCTCCTCCACTTCATCATCAGAGTCAGAAGCTTCGGTAAGTGAGGTATACCACTTACCCTCCTCCACTTTGGTAAAGATAATTTCTAGCACAAATATGGATTTAGCTAAGGCTAGAAGTAAAGTTAAGGAGCTAAAAGAACAAATTGTCATGCTTAGAGTAGAAGCTATTGAACTTAAAGATTTGCATGCTAGTTCTACCTCTTCACATGCTTCACACCTTGAAAATGAAAATAGGGAATTAAGGAAACATGTAGATGACCTCATGAAGGCCCTTAGGAAATTTCAAGTAGGATCAAGTAACCTAGATATGATTATAAACAGTCAAAGGGTTGTGTATAACAAAGCCGGGTTGGGTTATAGGCCTAAGACAAAGGAGGTAGCCTTTGTCTCACTTACCGGTAGGATTGGTGCATCTAGGAGATTAGGGGCTAGGGGAACTACAAAGAAGGCATGAGTACCTAAGAGATTTCTAAATGATGCTTATGGATCAAAGATATGGATACCAAAAGAGTATATTTTCCATGTTGTTTAGGTAAAGGTGAAGGAGGCCCCAACTATGTAGATAGTAGATAGTGGATACTCAAGACACATGATCGGGGATGTGAGCAAGTTCACCACTATTAGCTACCTAAGAGAAGGGATGGTCTCCTTTGGGAATAGTGAAAAGTTGAGAATCATTGGTAAGGGCACAATTGAGGTATCTCCCATTATTTCAATTCACATGGTACTTTTAATCAAAGACATGAAATTCAATTTATTAAGTGTGAGCCAATTATGTGATGCCAGTTTTCAAGTAAAATTTCATGCTAGAAAATGCATCATTAGACATAATGAATCAAATGCTATCATATTAGAAGGGTTTAGAGAGGCAAATCTATATTATCTTGATCTATCTTATGCTACTAACAATGTTGTTGAGTGTCTCATGTCTAAAGAAGAAGAAGGGTGGTTGTGGCACCGGAGACTTGGACACGTCAACATGAGGAGCATTGCAAAAGTGGCCAAGGAAGAGTTGGTGAAGGGGCTACCAATGATCAAGTATGAGAAGAACAAGTTGTGTGATGCATGCCAAGAGGGTAAGCAATCGAAAGCATCACACAAAGGTAAAACTCTAACCACTACCTCTTTGCCTTTAGAACTTTTGCACATAGATTTATTTGATTGCCATAGTACTCCCTCACTTGTGGGGAGTAAATATTGCTTAGTCATAGTAGATGATTTCTCTAGATTTACATGGGTTTATTTCTTGAAACATAAGGATGATACCCTAGAGATTTTTATAGGATTTAGTAAAAGGGTAGAAAATGAAAAGAACATCAAAATAAACCGAATTAGGAGTGACCATGGTGGGGAGTTCCAAAACGCTAATTTCACACAATTTTGTGTTGAAAATGGGTACAAGCATGAGTTTTCATGCCCGAGGACTCCTCAACAAAATGGGGTAGTTGAGAGGAAAAACAGAGCCCTACAAGAAGCTGCTAGGACTATGCTCAATGCATATTCTCTTCCTAGCTATTTTTGGGCCGAAGCGGTTAACACCGCTTGCTATATTCAAAATCAGGTGTTGGTGCATAGGTTTCTAGGGGAAACACCCTTTGAATTGTGGAATGGAAGGGTACCTCAAGTCCACTATTTTAGGGTCTTTGGATGTAAAGTCTACATTTTAAACACCAAAGATGACCTAAGGAAATTTGAGTCAAAAGCCGACGAAGGAATTCTAGTAGGGTACTCATTGACTAGTAGGGGTTATAGAGTGTACAACAAGAGGACAAAGGTGATTGAGGAGTCCTCAAATGTCAAATTTGATGAAACAACTAGTACCTACCCTAGAAAGGCTTCAATTGATAAGGATGTAGAGGAGGGCCAACCCCTTGCCTAAAGAATCCAAGACCTACATTTGGAGGGCAATGATCAAGGGGGAGTGAGAAGTACCCTAGAGGATGAGGAAGAAGGAGTAAATGAACCCACAACCTCTAGGCCCTTGAGACATCATCATGATCACCCCATTGACCAAATAGTGGGTGATGTCACTCAAGGAGTAAGGACTAAGTCCTACTTTAGGGATCAAACTAGTTAAATAGCTCTTATCTCCCAATTAGAACCTAAGTCCATTGATGAAGCATTGGGAGATGTTGATTGGGTCTTAGCCATGCAAGAAGAGCTAAACCAATTTGAGAGGAGTGAAGTTTGGGAGTTAGTTCCTAGGCCCACTGATTGTACCATTGTAACCACAAGATGGGTTTTTAGGAACAAACTAGATGACCAAGGTAAAATCACTAGGAACAAGGCTAGATTGGTAGCTAGGGGGTTTAACCAAGTTGAGGGACTAGATTATGATGAGACCTATGCCCCCGTAGCTAGGTTAGAATCAATTAGAATTCTACTAGCCTATGTCACTCACATGGGATTCACACTCCACCAAATGGATGTGAAGTCGGCATTCCTTAATGGGATCATTAAGGAAGAGGTCTATATAGAACAACCTCCAGGGTTTGAGGACCCTAACTTTCCAAGACACATGTTCAAATTAAGAAAAGCCTTATATGGATTGAAACAAGCTCCTCGGGCTTGGTATGAAAGGTTTTCTTCATTCTTAGTGTCTAAGGGATTTAGGAGAGGAACAATTGACCCTACATTGTTCCTAAAATCTAAGGACAAGGACATATTTGTTGCCCAAGTCTATGTAGATGATATCATTTTTGGGTCAACAAATAATGACTTCCTACAAGAATTCATCAAGTGTATGGAAGATGAATTTGAGATGAGTCTTGTAGGAGAGTTAACCTTCTTCTTAGGCCTTCAAGTTAAGCAAACTAATGAAGGTACACATGTCTTTCAAACCAAATATGCTAAGGAGATGTTAAAGAAATTTGGATTAGAAAATGCTAAGGTAGCATCTACACCCATAGGAACCAATGTGAAAATGGATAGTGACATTGAAGGGAAAATGGTAGACTCTAAACAATATAGGAGCATGATTGGTAGCCTCCTATACCTAACCGCTAGTAGACCCGACATACTTTTTGCGGTAGGCATGTGTGCAAGGTACCAATTTTGTGCCAAAGAGTCCCATTTGGTTGTAGTTAAGAGGATCTTAAGATATGTAAAAGGGACCCTTAATGTCAGACTTTGGTATCTTAGAACACCTAGTGTTTACCTATTTGGATACACTGACTCGGACTATGCGGGTTGCATGTTAGATAGGAAGAGTACAAGTGGAGGGTGTCAATTCCTTGGGTCTTCCTTAGTTAGTTGGAGTAGTAGGAAACAACCATGCGTTGCCCTATCAACAACGGAAGCGGAATATATGGCAATGGGTGGGTGTGTTTCCCAACTCCTTTGGATCATGCACACCTTAGAGGATTATGAGTTGCATTACACCAAGGTCAAGGTCTTGTGTGATAATGTAAGCACAATCAATTTAACCAAAAATCCGGTTCACCATTCTAGGACAAAACACATTGAAGTGAAACATCACTTCATTAAAGATCATGTGGCAAGGGGAGACATAGAACTACACTATGTTGAATCAAAGTCGAACCTAGCCGACACCTTTACCAAGCCTCTTCCCGAATCGGAATTTACATCTTTAAGAAGAGGCCTTGGAATGTGTTTTGTAGAAGTATAGGGTGAACTTTGAAATATTAGTTTTGAAAAAGGGTGCTTGATCCATTAGGGTGATACACTTGGCTCATTTGTGCTTGTGGCATATTGTTGAACCATTAAAAGTATCAAAATATGAAAACTAGACCAACTATGGGGAAGACAAGTGTTTAATCAATGGACACTTTGCCCAAAGATCATAGTTGGACATTTTAAACATCGAAAAACCATTTTATACTTTACATACTTTGCCATGCTTTTAAAAGTCATTAGTTTGCAAAATTGGATTCAAAGTTTGATACAAAATATAGTGGTTTTCAAAACTTTTGGATTTTTATCAAAAGTCATGCATGTTTGAAATTTTATATGGTTTAATATTTTTTCCTGATAGAGTATAACATTTCAAACATGTATGCAAAATTTTATAATTTTTGGAATTTTTTGAAAATTTCTGAGAGTTTCTGAAATTCGGCAGAAAAGCTGAAATTGGTCACTGATAGCGTATCAGTCGACTGCCCCATGGGTAGTCGACTGGCACGCAGGTTTTCAGCCACTGTGAGAAATTTCAGAAATTGAAAATTCTCTCATGTGATACCATGGGTTTTGGTTGCTTGAGGCAATCATTTTGATGGTGTCAAAGGGGGAGAATGGGTTGTTTAAGTTAGAATTTCAACTTAGAATGAATGGTTTAAGGTGTTCTTTCTAACTTAGAAATTGAATGTTTAAAAATGGAGAAGACATGGATTAAGGGGGAGGTACCTCTTAGGTTCTGATATGTCTTATATTTTTAACATACTACTGTTGTTAAGTGGAAACTTAACTTGGATTGTGACTAGAATTGAAAATGGGGGAAGACATAGATTAAGGGGGAGGTTACCTCTTAGGATTACTATGTCTCATGCTTTTTCAATTGCTATCTGTTGCTATTGTTATTATGACTGTTATTTATCTCTAACTTAAACATATTGCCACGCATCAAAAAGGGGGAGATTGTTGAGGCAATCAACCCTTAAATGATTGGAAGATCATGGTTTTGATGTGTTGGTTGAATATGTTTAAGGTTAGCGTGTTGTGTTGTATTTGATATGTGTGATTGAGTTTACAGGACTTGGAGAATCACACATGGTGGACTTATCCGAGGGACGAGAGCCAAGGGAGGAGAGCTCCAAGGGCAAGCCGAGAAGTGGACTTCAAGGGCACACGTGAAGGGTGGCATGGAGGCAAGCCAAGGGAAGGCTTGCATGCGCATCCGAGGGACGATAGCCAGAGGAAGAGGACTTCAAGGGGCAAGCCAAGGGAGCAGACCTGAAGGCACACGCGAAGGAGAAGGTCCGGAGTGGCTGGAGCTGAGTTGTGAGGCAGGGCAATCGACTGGCCCTGTGGCAGTCGACTGCCAAAACTCACAGAAAGTTTGCAGCGTCGGACCAGTCGATTGGCCGTTGGGCAGTCGACTGGTATACCCCGAAACTAGCCGTTGGCTAGCTGTTGGCTAGAAATTACTGCTAGGCCAGTCGACTTCCCCAGGGGCAGTCGACTGGTGCGGGCTGGACAGATTGCGAATCTGTCCTGTTCACCTATAAAAGGAGCACTTTTTGTACGTGCACGGTACGGTTCCGTACAGTGACGAAGTGCTGCTCGTGTGTAGAGTGATTTGTGCTTCCTTTCTCTTATTTTTGCATCTGTAATGAGGAAGATCTTGCTGTAAAGGTTTCTCCACCTCAAGGAGACTTTTCAATAGTGAAAAGTGGTGCTCGCGGCATGGATCATTGGACTAGTCACCCATCTGGGTGGATACCAAGTAACCGATAAGTGTTAGCATTGTTCCTAATTCTTTTACATATTATTTCTGCTGCGCTAACAATTCTGTAGAGTTCAAAGATCCGAAAAAGTGCATTCACCCCCCCCCCCTCTGCACGCCTAAATTGATCCTTCACAGTCGACTGGTATAGACTGGAACAGGCTGGCAGATTCGAATGTTGTGTTGTAACGGTTGAATCTGAGTGGGACCAGGTGACTGCCATTTTGGCAGTCGACTGGTAGCGGCTGTTTCAAATTCGAGCCCATTTTAAAGGGGCTCTTTCCTACTATCTTTCTTGACGAAACTCACTTGGGCAAAGTGAGTTAGTAGTCTTTTGTGATCAGATAGCATCCGAAGTGCTGTGGCGAGATTTCTCCACCCACAAGGAGCGATAGATCTAGCCGGAGGTTATCCGGGGGTTGATCCACCGATGGATTCTTGGATTAGTCACCCGTCCGGGGTGGATACCAAGTAAATCAGGTTGTTAGCATTGTTTTTTATTGTATTTTACATATTATTATTTCCGCTGCGCAACTAACAATGTAGGTGAAGAGATTCAACGAAAAAGTGCTATTCACCCCCCCTCCTCTAGCACACCTAAGCGATCCATCAGTTGGTATCAAAGCAAGGTTCACTCTTGATTGGACTAACCGCCGAGGGAGAACACGCTAGAGGAAGAAGAATGATGGAAGACAAACTTGGGGAAGATATAAACTCACCACCACCATACGAGCATGAAGATTTTGATTACTGGAAAGCTAGGATGAAGATGTGGCTCGGCATGGATTGCGAGTGTGTAATGGTGATAGAAGAGCCATTCGAGACCCCTAAGGACAAGCATGGAAAGAAGCTCCGACCTAGGTATTGGACCAAGGAGCAACAAGAACAAGCAAGGGCCAATGAAAAGGTAGTCAATATCATGGTTAATATTTTGCCTACTAATATCTTGAGTGTAGGGAAGTATAAAAATGCCTATGAGTTATGGATGAAATTGGAAGAAGTACATAAGAATCCGACGCAAGAAGAGCCCAAAGAAATAAGCTCAAGTGTCCAAGAAGACCAAAGAGAAGGAAAATTATCAAGTGATGTAGAGGAATCAAGTGAAAAAGGATTCATCTCGTAAGAAGAAGAAGAAGAAATATCAATATCAAGGGTTGAGGGGGAGGAGAGACCCTCATCCCCACAAGAGCAAGAAAAGACTTCCACCTCCACCAAAGCTAAATCAAAAGAGCATATCATATGCTTTGGTTGCAACAAAAAGGGGCACTACAAGGATAAGTGTCCACTAGGTAAAAAGGAGATAATTCCTAAGCCCAAATCTATTCATTTAAATTCTAATATGGGTTGTAGGAATGAGAAAGCTCAAAGGGAGAAAAGAAGGAAAATTAGGTGTTTCACATGCGGGAAGCTAGGGCACTACCATACAAAGTGTCCAAGGAGTAAGGAGCTCAAGAAGATGGAGCATCTAAGGAAATGGGAGAAAAAGGAAAAGGAAGAGAGGAGCTCACATCAAGGGAGAGCTACAAGGGTAAGGGAGATAATCCCTAACTCAATTTATGCTCAAAATGCTTGTATGAATGATAGAATTGATAACAATTGCGTGCCCATGCGTATTTTTGGTTTTAAATATTATGATAGGAATAGAAACAATTTTGCATGCCAAAACACCAAAATTCAATGATGCATAATAAATCTAGGAACTCTAAGAATAAGGACCAATGCATAAACTCTAAGAAAGGGAGAAATATGCCTAGAAAAATAGGTAGACCTAGAAATGAGCAAAGTAGGTCTAGTGATCCTAAGGTTAGGAAGTTAGAAAAGGAAAATCAGGCTTTAAGAGCAAAGCTTGATAAGTTAGAAAGAAACCTAGGTAGAGTCATTCAAGGGTCCAAGGGATTGAACATGATATCAAAGGACCAAAATCATAGGAATGGAAGACCAAGTCTAGGATACCACCCTAGGAGGGCTAAAGTTGATAAAATGTCATATTCAAGGATGCCCTATAACTATGGTAGAGAAAAAGTCAAAAATGACAAGGAAAAGTCATTTGAAGGAAAAGAAAAGAAATTGACTAAGAAAAAGGTCTATAGGGTTAAGAGTGTGATAGAGGAAGGTCAAGAAGCACCGAACGAGCACCGGTGTGGTCTTGCCTTTGTAGAAGAGTTACCTAGGGAGGTAACTAGGGCTAGGAGCTCAAGGGAGAGCTCTAGAAGCCAAAATGGGTTCCATGGTCAATGGATCTCAGGTGGTTTCCTTCTAGGAGATTGAAAAGGACTATAGGGTGTGCCAAGAGGTTTAAAAGGCTAAGATCAGTCTTAATCCTAGAGAATTGGCACACTAAAGGGAGAATTATAGAGAAAAAGGTGAAATTGGGACTTTAATTAAACCAAATTGGTTTTAATGCCTAAATACCATATAACTTGATTCTATGAATGGATTATGAAAGAGTATGGGAAAGAGCATCAAGGTGAGGTCAAAATTAGAACTTTCGGGAAAGGTTTCATGATACATTTTAGAAAACTCAAAGTTTGTACCAATCTTGGAATTCGAAATAGTTTTGGCTGAAATTATATTTTTCCCAGGTATATATAGGATCCACAAATCTCCCCACAAGAATTCATAATTTTTGGGAATTTGTGGAATTAGTTAGACATTTTTGAAGTTTAGATTGGGAATCTGAAAATCAGATACCAGTCAACTGGTAGGAGGCCAGTCGACTGGGAAAACTTATAGAATGTAATTGCACTCTGGCCCAATCGACTGCCAAATACCAGTCGACTGGGACGCGGGCTTTATAAAAGGAAAGGGCGCGCCGGGGGAAGCCAAACTCTAGGGTTTTGGCGACCTCCCCGGCGATCATCACCTCTCCCAAGTTCCTCCTTCGTCCAAAGGCCTCTCTAAGCCCCAAAATCCCTCTCTAAGTCCTCCTCTAACCCCGATCTACCTCTAGGGTTTGTTAAAACCTCTTCTCTTCAAGCCATACTTTCAAAATCAAATCATTATGAGGAGAATGAAAAGGTATTGTTGTTCAAGGTTCCTTTTCTTCATTTAAACCATGTTTTGGCACTAACATGATATTTTTGTGCATGTTGTTTGATGTTTTTCCTTTTTGGGGGGTTGTCTTGGCATGCATGGGTGTGTATGGATTTTAGGATGCCCTCTAAAAGATCTGGGGTGAAGGGTCATCCCAACAGAGTCAGGGAGGGTCCAGGTTTAGGTCCTTGAATGTAAGAAACGATTTGAAGAAAATGAGTTCACAGTAATGAATTGTCGATTCCTTAACAAGGCCTTCTTTCAAGAGAAGTCGCCTCAACTAGCTGAAATGATCACTCATTTTCAACTGGATCGACTGGTCTACTGCCAGCATGACATAGACATTGACTTATGTACAGAGTTTTATGCAAATTTGACCTGTATTGACTCAGATAGTAATTTGTATGAGTCTCGAGTAGCTGGTGTTCCTATCCCTTTCTCTGTCATGGGTTTAGCGGGGTTCCTACAGTGTAGAGAGTCCAATAATGCATCTGTTTACTTTCCCACTATTGTTAACCACTAGAGTTTCCTGGAGTCACCATTGATCAGATACATATGCATTATTTTAGAAGACACAGGAATGAGTCGGAGCGTCTTTTTGACTAAGGCGTGCTTAGTTATTATCGATGATTACTCTAGGTTTACCTGGGTTAGGTTCCTAAAAACTAAGGATGAAACCCATAAACCTGTTTATTGACTTATGTAAGATAATCAAAAATCAAAATGATACAAAAATCAAAAGACTTAGGAGTGATCACGGGGGAGAGTTTGAGAATCAAAGGATTGAGGAATTCTGTAGAATAAATGGATATATCCACGAATTTTCTTGTCCCAGAACCCCCCAGCAAAATGGGATAGTAGAAAGAAAGAATAGAACCCTACAGGAAGCCGCTAGGATAATGCTCAATGAATTTAATCTAGCTAACCAATTTTGGGCAGAAGTAATGACTACGGCTTGCTATATCCAAAATAGGATCATAATTAACAAAAGCCATAATAAAACTCCCTATGAGCTATATTACCATAGACTGCCAAACCTACATTACCTAAGGGTCTTCGGGTGTAAAGTACATATCCTAAACACCAAGGACTACCTTGGTAAATTTCAGTCTAAGTCAACTCCAGGAGTATTCTTAGGATATTTAACAACAAGTAGGGCCTATAGGGTCTACAATAAACAAACTAATAAAATTGAAGAAACAAAGAATTTAATATTTGATGAGGAAACTAATTCAAAATCTGATAATCAAAACTTGAACCCATCAAATATTGATCAAGAAGAAAATGAGCATACAATTGAACCATCAATTGAACCATCAATTGAACCTAAATGAACTAACTTTTGAACCAACTATTGCGTCAACTGAACCAATAATTGAACCAACTCAAATAGTTGAACAAAATATTGAACCAAACCGTCTAGCCGGATCTGAGGCTGAACCTAGTTCTAGAAGAACCAAGAAACCCAGACTCAGTCACCCTTCTGATCAAATTGTGGGTGATCCAACCTTAGGAGTCAGAACTAGGTCTTCCTATAGAAATCTTAGTCAGATAGCACTAATTTCTAAAATTGAATCTAAGACTATAGAGGAAGCCCTACCTGATCCTGATTGGATCATAGCTTTGCAAGAAGAATTAGACCAATTTGAGAGAAACCAAGTCTGGGAACTAGTACCTAAACCTGAGGGCAAGTCTATTATAGATACTAAGTGGGTATTTAGTAGAAAACTAAATGACCAAGGGGAAATAGTCAGAAACAAAGCCCGCTTAGTAGCAAAAGGGTTCAGTCAAGTCGAAGGATTAGACTATGATGAAACCTATGCCCCAGTAGCCAGACTTGAGTCTATTAGAATGCTGTTAGCATTTGCAGCCCATAGAGGGTTCAAACTCTACCAAATGGATGTTAAGTCAGCCATTTTAAATGGGTTCATCAAAGAAGAAGTCTATGTAGGACAACCTCCCAGATTTGAGGACCTAGAAAAACCTGACTACGTTTTCAAACTTAATAAGGCATTTTATGGGTTAAAACAAGCACCTAAGGCATGGTATGAACGCCTATCAACTTACCTTATTTTTAAGGAATTTAACCAAGGACAAATTGATTCCACCCTTTTTGTTAATACCATAGAAAAAGACATTTTCATTGCCCAAATCTATGTTGACGACATAATTTTCGGATTTACCAACTCAAATTTTTTAAAAGAATTTGTAAAAATAATGGAAAATGAATTTGAAATGAGCTTAGTTGGTGAGCTCAATTTCTTTTTAGGACTGCAAATTAAGCAAACCAGGGATGGTAACTATGTTCACCAGTCAAAATATGCTAAAGAGTTAATAAAGAAATTTAAAATGGATAACTCCAAGAGTATAAGTACCTCTATGGCCACAAATATCAAAATTGATAGTGACCCTGAAGGTAAACTTGTAGATCTTAAGCTATATCGAATTATGATTGGAAGTCTACTTTACCTTACAGCTAGCAGACCTGATATTCTATTCTCTGTAGGAATGTGTACTAGATACCAAACATGTGCTAAGGAATTGCACTTAGCAGCCCTAAAAAGAGTACTTAGATACATTAAGGGCACCCTAAATGTAGGGATTTGATATCCTAGGACCTCAACCTTCGACTTGTCAGGATACTCTGATTCTGACTATGCTGGATGCAAACTAGATAGAAAGAGTACAAGTGGAAGCTGCCAACTTTTCGGAAATAGTCTAGTCAGTTGGTGCAGTAGAAAGCAACACTGCGTAGCCCTATCTACAACCGAAGCAGAATATGTTGCCTTAGGAGAGTGTGTAGCACAACTCTTATGGATAATGCACACTCTTAAGGACTTCCAGCTTGACTACACCCAAACTCAAGTCTACATGGATAACATAAGCTCAATCAATCTAACTAAAAACCCAATTCAACATTCAAGAACAAAGCATATAGAAGTTAAACATCACTTTGTAAGGGACCATGTAGCCAGGGGTGAAATAGTCCTTAAGCATGTGGACTCAAAGTCAAACTTAGCTGATATCTTTACCAAACCCTTATCTGAGTCTGAGTTTAGCTCACTAAGAAGGCAATTAAGGTTATGCTTAGTAGAATAGGATTGCTCTACATTTTTTAAAAATTATTTTATTTCTTATCTGTTATTCAATATGTTTGAAAAATCATTTTGTCTTGAAATTTAAAAATGATTTTCCGACTTATTTTTTTTAAAAACTTATCCCCTTCAAAACTAGGGATTTTTCACAAATGGACTTAGCTTTGGCCCTAACCCTAGAACTGCATGCACCTATAGATATAGAAGCCAGCATCTCACAAGCACCTTAGGGTACTTTTGATTGACAACCTAGACTAGGTTGAGATGCTTAGGTCTATGCCTTGATTCAAGATGCTTTAAGTCAGTGCATCTGCAGTAATTGGGGCAATAAATACCAACTGAACAGTAATCAGGTTAAGTGTCAAGCTTAAAAAATCTAACTTGATCAAATCACTTAACTTGACTAACCCTAGCAAATGCTACTGTTTATGACAGTTAGTAAGTAGCTAACTGGGTTAGACAGGACCCAAAAAAGAAGATTTAAATTGGTTTAGTCCAGCTTATGCGTAAATCTTTTTTAGTTGGTTCAATACAGAACTTTACTTTTTTTACTCTAATTTTTTTTGCTATAATTTTTTTTTGATATATGGCAAAGGGGGAGAGAAAGGAAAGGAGAGAAAAGAAGTTTTTTTTTTTTTTCAAATTTTAATTTTTCAAAATTTTTATCTCCTTTTTCAAAAAGTAAAGTAAATAAATGCTTAAAAATGGTTTCAAATCTAAGCATTTCAAAAATGAAATTTTTTCTAAGTTTTTAAACTTAAAAATCCTTTTAAAATTTTCTAAGTGTTTAACTTAAGTCTTTTGAAAATTTTCTAAGAGTTTAACTTAAAGTCTTTTGTAAAATTTTCTAAGTGTTTAAACTTAAATGTCTTTTGAAAATTTTCTAAGTGTTTAAACTTAAAATTCTCTTGAAAATTTTCTAAGTGTCTAACTTGAAAGTCTTTTGAAAAATTTTCTAAGTATCTAACTTGAAAGTCTTTTGGAAAATTTTCTAAGTATCTAACTTGAAAGTCTTTTTGGAAAATTTTATATGTGGTTTACTTGAAAGTCTTTTTGGAAAATTTTCTAAGTGGTTTACTTGAAAAATCTTTTGGAAAATATTTTTTTTTGTTTCTCTAAGAATAGTCAAGAACTTAGAAGTGTTTCAAAAATCACACATATTTTTGAAAAACTCAGGGGGAGGAAACTTAATACGTTGCTTGTTATATGTTTCTTTAACTTAACTTTTGAACTATGCTGCCATAAATCAAAAAGGGAGAGATTGTTGGTGCAGACAGCACCTAAATCAAACCTGTGTTTTGATAATGGCAAAGGGTTCAGAAGTTAAGGTGTTATTGTGATCTAACATACTTACTGAGTGTGTAGGAAAAGTCCTAGGTACACTAGGCAAGAAGTCCTGGCAAAGGGCTGGGCAAAGAAGTCCTGGTCGAGGACTGGGCAAGAAGGCCAAACCGGAAGTTGGGCAAAGAAGTCCTGGTCGAGGACTGGGCAAGAAGTCCTGGCAACGGGCTGGGCACCGAAGACCTGACCAGAAGTTGGGCAAGAAGACCTGACCGGAAGTTGGGCACGAAGACTTGGTCAGGTGATTGGGCAAAAGTCCAACCGGAGGAGCCGGTTGGCAAAAGGTAAACTCTCCTGAGAGGAGTAAGTGAGGACGCGTTCCCCGTCGAGGGAACAGTAGGTGTCGGTTCGACCTATGGTTCCATTTGGGAAACCCAAAGTCAGAACCAAGACAGCTCAGGCTGTAAATAATGGCTAATATATTTTTGCTTCTTTGTTTTGGAACTAACCTTGGTTGCAGGGATCGAAGGACTGGTTTTCGGTAGTGGGGCACCTCAATGGAGTGAGGTACCTTACTGGGGTTAGGCGCCCGGATGGATACGGGCGCCCCAGTGCAAAGGCAAAACAGAAGCAAGCGAAGTAAACAGCCACGAAGCCACTGGACATACTCAGCTCAGGCGCCCGTGAGGTCACGGGGGCCTCCATCAGCTTAGGCACCCCAGTGAAGATGGATAAGCACTGACCGAGCCTGCGGATAAGAGATCGCGTAGGGAAGGCCACGTGTAGGCGCCCCCATCGACACGAGCTCCCCCATGGGTGCTATAAAAGGGGGTTCACTCCCAAGGCTTCGAAACACATCGTTCTCTAAGCTCTAGACACTTTCGTTCAAGCGCTGCGCCCCGACAAACATTGACTTCGAGATTCCAGCACCGACGACGACCCTCTGCTCCAAAATTTGATCCACCTCGGGCGTCGGTAAACTTAAATTACGAAAGTGTTGCTAATTCAATTTTCATTCTATATCTGTACTATCACTTTGTAAAAGATTTTCTGAATATAGAATTGCCCAAAGTAAACGGTCAAGGATCATGGGCCTTGGAGTAGGAGCCGATCGCAACTCCGAACCAAGTAAAACCAACCTGTGTTCGCGATTGATTTATTTTCCGCTCCGTATTTTCTCTAAGTGTTCCAAAAAATTTGATCTCGATATTCACCCCCCCCTCCAACTATTGAGTTTCTACGATCCAACATAGGGTGCCCTGGACAGCATGAGTTATCAGCATCACGAAGTTCGCGATTCTGGATGATTTGTTGACCATATAGATGGCCCCAAAAGGCTCTAGGGCGCCCGAGATGAAGCTATAAAAGGGGTTTCGACCTTTCAACTCAGTGCAACATTCACAACATCATTCTAAGCATTCTGAGTGAAGAAAAAGTACTAGAGACGAAGATCTACGACCAAAGAGGCTCCAGGAGGAAGTGCACTGCACTTCGAACTTCCAGATTGGCCGGGTCTTCGACTTTTGTTTGGTTTGCTTTTTATTTCAAGTTAAAGTTATTTACTATTTTTTTCTTGTAACTCTGAACTGTAAGACGGGTTTCTCCGCCTTCGGAAAATCTAGAAAGGAGACCACTAGTGGACGGGCGCTACCCGTGATTAGGCCTTGGATGTACTAACCCTAGGGGGTTGGGAACCAAGTAAATCCCGCGTGTACGAGTGTCATTTATTTTCGTTTGTTTATTATTTCTGATGCTACTAACTCTCTAATTAGAACAAATGAACGAACGATGAGTTTTATGAAGAAAATTTTCGAGTCGATATTCACCCCCCTCTATCGACGGCACCAGTCCTACATTTCATGCTTGATTGTGTGTACCTATAAATACATTTCAAAAATCATATATCATTGAAAGTAGTTTGACCTGCACATAGACACAAATCGTCTAGGTTAACACTAAAGTCCCTTAAGACTCTTAGGTAGATTTCCTTGTAGTTAACAAGAGTATCCAGATAGTGTCAGGTTCAGGGGGAGTCATTGCTTATCGTTTTTTTTTTTGAAAATCTAATCTTTCGAAAATTACTTCAAAATGATTTGCTTAAAAATTTTACTCCTTTCAAAGTGCTCTTCAAAAAATTGTTTTCCAAAATATATTATGACTTTCAAAATATTTTTTGAAAAATACTTCTTCAAAAGTTATTATATTTTTTCAAAAGGAAGCTTAAAAATGCTTTAAAAAATGCTCCTTCACTTTTGATTATATCTTTCAAAAATGCTTTAATTACTCTTGTGATTTGGATAAACACTAAAGACATATAGGAAGTTTTCTTTATGATCTACAAGGATTCCTAAGATTGTATCAGGTTTAGGGGGAATCCTAATCAAAAGAAATTAATGTACTATTTTTCTGATTACTTTAAATTTTTTTAAAAAATTATTATTCTTTTTGATTAGATCAAACCCTAAGACTCAGAGGAAGTTCAACTTGTGGTCAATAAGCTTCCTAGGACTGTATCAAGTTTAGAGGGAGTTCAAATTAAATGAAAATATTATACTTTCAAAAACCACTATCACTTCAAAAACACTCTATTTTTGAAAATTCAATATTATCATTTTCTGAAACATGTATTGAAAAACTTTTTCATCTTTTTGAACAATTTTGAAAAACTTTTTTTTATCTTTTTGAAGATCATTGAAAATCCTTGAAAAATTATTTGAGTTTGGAAAAATCCCCAAGACACATAGGAAAATTTTCCCTGTAGTTAACAAAGTTTCCTAGGATTGTTGGGAGGAAACCAAATCAAAAAATTTATTATTCATCAAAAATTCAAAATCTACATTGAAAATACTTATTTTTGATTGAAAAATCCCTAAAACATAAAGTAATTTTCTTGTGGTCAACAAGATTCCTAATATTGTGTCAGATTTAGGAAAGTTCAAATTAATCTTATCTTTTCAAATTCTTTTCAAGTACTTAGTACCTTTTAGAATATTGTCTGAAAAAAAGTACTTAGTTTTTTTTAAAAGGGAGATTTTTGAAAATCATTTTTTTATAAATCTTAAGTATTTTCAAAAATTACTTTCACATTCATATATTGTTGGTGTAAATTTTTAAAATCCTAGTATTTATTTTTGATGCCTGTCAAAGGGGGAGAGAGTGCCTTAAGTTAGATTTTTGTTTCGATTTCTCGCAAGTCAGGTTTTGACCTAGAACCCTTAGACCAGAACCTAACTTAAGATTATTGTCAAACATAAAAAGGGGGAGATTGTTGATGCAAAAAGCATCAGACATGAACAGTCTGATGGTTGCGGGTTTCCTAAGCGAATACTGAGTCGATCATGGGAAACCTCTCCATGTCTACGGATCACATATTTTTAATCCGAATGGAGACCTATCTACCAAAAGACTGTCTCATCGCCGTACTAATTGATTCAAGTTACAACTTGGCCAAACTTGTTGTTCAAGCCTTGTAACTCGCCTAACCAATTAGTCGCGGAAAAGACGATGAGTGAATCACCGGTTTTTGTGTTTATCATCAGGGTCCACAATAATTAATTATCATGATTAATTAATAAATAATTAACAACATAGATAATTAATTAAAGCCACATGAAATGATAGAAAACAAGGAGCCAATGAGAAGGTTATACCTTTCCTTTTACCTCGCAATATTCTATTGTATGACCCTCCCCTCTTGGACATTGTGTGGGCAACGATCTACCAAGAACCGAAGTCACTAAGGCTTTCCAATATCACCTTCTTCTTGTGCCAACCAAACCCTAGCCACTAGGGTTGCTGCCGGCCGCATAAGGCCTCCAAAGCTCGGCGACCACAAGGAAGCACCGAAGAGGAAGCTAAGGAAGAAGATGGACAGGAAAAGTTCTCTCCTTCACCAACCCTACCCGGCCAAAAACCCTCTCTTCCTCTTGCTTGCGGCGCTGCCGGCCACTAAGAGGAAAACCTTCTTCTCCTACTCCGGCCGCCCACCTTTCTCCTTCTTCTTGCCGTACCACAAAAGGAGGAGAAGTCTCCTCCTTGTCCTTGTGAACGCCAGTCACCAAGAGTGTAGAAGAAGGGAAGAAAAGAGGTGGAAGGAGGTGAACTCCTCCCTTTACCGCTGGGTGCCCTAGGAGAGAGAAGGAGAGGGAGAGGAGAGAAAAGCCAAGGGTTTGATAATTAATTGGATGCCTTGGTTTCTTGACTCCATGGGGTATTTATAAGGCTATAATGGGACCATGAGGAGGAGTTGGGTCTTGGCCACCTAATGGATCAAAGCTCGATCCATTAATGAAGATCCATTCCACTAAAGGCTCTTCATTGAACTACCTCACCAACCCCCATATTTAAATATGGGCTCCACCTATTTGAGTACAATTTTCTCCCCATGTTTAAGATATTGAATACCCATTAATTAATTTAAATTACTGTCAATTTTAATTAATCAACATTTAACTCCTTAATTAGTACCACTCATCCTTATCATCATGTTGGACCAAGTCCACCTGCAGGATTTAACATGAGCTCATCAAGGGGGCATCATCAACCTGACTCACCAGGACACAGTTTCTGTCTATAATCAATGGCACAATATGTAAATAATATTATTTTCTAATTTATTAGGCCTATCGATTTAACAGAATAAATCTCGCCCATTGGTAAATCAAAGAAATAATTATATGTGCCCGTTATTATATCGGGATTAAGAGCATGTACTCCATAATAAACTGAGGTCTGATCCAATTATAAGGTCAGTATAAATTGGATCGCCTCTATGTTGGTCCTGCTCAATGCACACAAAGTGTACTAGTGTAATTCTATGGTCAAGATAAACCAACACCAAATTATACTACAACCATCCCGATGGTTTGTCCAAATCCATCTCGGTTGTGAGCCTCTACTTATACTTTACAAGGAACTGATAACATGAACTTCTATGCGACACCACACACCATTTTATCTACAGTGTAAAGTATTAGACGATATACACATACTAATCTAAACATGCAAACAGTGATCTTGTGATTCTCTTTTAAAATGAAGATGTCTATATAAAAGTAAGACTTTTAGTATACATCCTAACACAGTCAACCTCTGGTGTTTTGATGTTTGACAATATACTATGGTCCGATTAAAATGATCAAGGGTTAAGCCAAACAGGACCTGATGTTTGGTAAGGTAAACCCAGGCTTGATTAGTTTGACCGAAAGGTTAGCCAAATAGGACCTGATGTTTGGTAGAGTTATGAGAACCCAGGGTTGGTCAGTTTGACCAAGGGATAAGCCAAATAGGACTTGATGTTTGGTAGAGAGATTATACTTATTTAGATTGAGCCAAACATGACTTGATGTTTAGCAGAAAGAAGTCTAGTCAGGATTAAGATAACTAGAAAAGAAGTCCTTATCGAGAGGCACGAAATCCTGGTGAGTAAAGCTAGGTCCTAGTGAGTGAAGCTAGGTGGACGAAGTCCTGGTGAGTGAAGCTGGACAAGAAGTCTTGACCTGTAGGGTTGAGTACAAAGTCCTAGTTCGAGGATTTAGGCACGAAGTCCTGGTCGGGGATCGAGCAACGAAGACTTGTTGAGTGAAGCCGAGCACAAAGTCTTGGTCCGGGAGACCGAGCAGAAGACTTTGCCAAGCGGGGATTGCGGACAGGAGTCGAGACAGGTCGAGGTCGAATGTCGTTGAGTTCCGGGTTCTCGGAGGCGAGAAAAAGTCCAACCGGAGGTCCCGGTTGGCAAAAGGTAGCTTCTCCAGATTGGAGTAGGTGAAAGACGCGTTCCTCGGAAAATGGAATAGTAGGCATCGGTTCGACCTAGGGTTTCAATTGAAATCCAAAAGTCAGAACTAGATAGCTCTGGCTGTCAATGAACTAAGGCATAAGATTGTTTGTCTGTTTGTTGTGTGTTTTATTGTCTTGTAGGTACCTGGAGTTGGAGGTAAGATAGGAGAACAAACACAAAACAAACAAGTGGTTGGGAAAAGGGGATCCCATGTTCCTGGGATGCAAATCCTATCCCCTGCCCAGAGTTCACTGCTTTGAATCAGGTTTTGACCACTGTTAGGCGCCTCAATGGGCTTTAGGGCACTTGGGAGCATACTATAAAAGGGGCTTTGGCCCCTCACTTCAGATGATCAAGTTTCACATCTGCTTAATCATTTTATGTGAAGCAAAAGCGCTAAGTCGAAGCTCTGCGACCAAGGAGGCTCTAGGAGGAAGTGCGCTGCACTTCGAACTTCCGAATTGGTCGAATCTTCGTTTCTGTTGGTTTGCTTTTAGTTTACAAGTTGTTTTCCAGTTTATCTTTTTGTACTTGTAAAATTATACTGTAAGATGGGTTTTCTCAGCCTCCAGAAATTCTGGTAAGGAGACCACTAGTGGACTCACGTCGAGTACATAGGTCTTGGATGTACTGACCCTGGGGGGTTGGGAACTAAGAAAATAAATCCCGCTGTCTGTTGCTTTTGTTATCTTTTACTTTTATTATTCTGCTGTGCTACTAACGATTTGATTATGAAGTTGAACCAATGAAAGACTCAAAGACAAAATGAAGTAGGAGTCGATATTCACCCCCCTTTTTTAACATCACCGATCCTACAGATTAAAGGAAATATCATTAACTAATGGTACCTTAGGAGTATTCTTGGAAGCTCCCCCTTGGTTCGAGCTCTCTTGGATTTGGTTCTTTCCTCTTTGGACATTGGTTCCGATAATCTCTCCATTGATTTCATAAGATGCACACAATCTACTTCTTGTCCTTCCGCACAATGGGTCCTACTTCCTTCGATTTTTCTTTGGCCTTGGGTGCCGCTTGCACCTTCTTCTTAACCAATTTGGGACACTTGCTCTTATAGTGCCCTTTTTGCTTTTTGCCTACACTCAAAGCAAATAATGTGATCTTTATTTTTACAAATTGAACTTATTATATCTTCATGAGTTGTCGAGGTGACATTTGATTCTTCTTCTTTTGATCAAGATGTAGAGGCCTCTTCTTGTTCCGACATTGATGAATTTTGCTCCCCTCAATCCTTGAGGTGGATGCTTCTTGAATTTCTACTTTGGATGTTGAACATCTTTCAACCTCCGAATCCTCTTCATTTGATGACTCTCCATCTATGGATTTTTCTTAACTTGGCAAGGTGGAGGGATCTTCATGAAATTTTATCAATTTGCTCCAAATCTCCTTGACATCTTAATATTCTCCAATTTTGTCCAATATGGTGCTTGGCAATAGATTGACCAACAATTTGGTCACATTGTCATTGGCCTCACATCTCTTGATTTGTTCCTCATTCCATTTACTTTTCTTGAGGAGCTTCCCCTTGTTATTTGTTAGAACTTCAAAGCCCTCCATTAGAGCAAACAATTGCTCTATCTCCATCATGAAGAAAATTTTGATCTTTATCTTTCAAAGATCGAAATTTGCTTTGCCTAACGGTGGAGATGCCCAGATGTCATAGCCAAACTCTATTTTTGAAGTTGAACTCTCTTGATGATGACTTCTTGAAATTAGGGTTTCTTCAACTTCTTCTTCATTCTCTAGCTCTTGCTCTCTTGACGATGAGTCCAAAGAAGAATGACCTCGCTCTGATACCACTTGTTAAGACCAGTAGGTGAGCTAGAGGGGGAGGGGGTGATTAACTCCGATCTTTGCTCGGAGAGGAATTATTGCGGAGGAAGACATGAGCAATGCTAACACCTCCAATTTTACTTGGTATTCACCTCCTTGAGGTGACTAATCCAAGGATCTGTTGGTGTAAAATGCATCAGATATGAATAGTCAACCTTTAGTGTTTCGATGTTTGATAATATACCATGGTTTGGTCAAAGTGATCAAGGGTTAAGCCAAACAGGACCTGATATTTGGTAGGGTAAATCCAGGATTGATCAATTTGACAAAGGGTTAGCCAAACAGGACCTAATGATTGGCAGAGTGAATAGTACCCAGGGTTGGTCAGTTTGACCAAGAGATAAGCTAAGCAGGACTTGATGTTTGGCTGAATGATTAAACCTATATTTGGTCAGATAGACCATGGACTGAGCCAAACATTACTTGATGTTTGATAGAGAGAAGTCTAGTCAAGATTAAGATGACTAGCAAAGAAGTCCTTATCGAGGAATGAAATCCTAGTGAGTGAAGCTAGGTGAACGAAATACTGGTGAGTGAAGCTGGGTCCTAGTGAGTGAAGCTAGGTGGACGAAATCCTGGTGAGTGAAGCTGAGCACGAAGTCCTTGTTGGATCTAGAGAAAACGATAGAGGGGGGGGGGTGAATATCGTAAGTCGTTTCGGTTTAAAAAAGAGAATATGCAGCGGAAAAATTAAAAACAAAACCACACACGAACACCAAGATTTTACTTGGTTCGGAGTCGCGGTCGGCTCCTACTCCAAGGGCCATGGACGTTGACCGTTTATTGGGAGCAATTCTATATGTGCACAAAATCTTACAAACAGTTGTACAGTAGTAAGTGCAGTAAGAATACAATTAAAAATTGACTCTTCATTACCGACGCCCAGCGTAGATTGTTCTTCGGTGCGTAGGGTCGTCACCGGTGCTAGAATCTCGAGATGAAGGATTTCTGGAGCAGAGCGCGTGAGTTGAAGAGTGTATTGGCGTTGGAAAAGTTGTTGTCCGAAGCCTTGGGGTCGACGGGCTTTTTATAGCCTCCCGGGGCGCCCTGAACGTTGGGGGCGCCCCCCCACGTGTCACCCGATCCGAGCAAATCTCGGTCAGCCCTTATCCCACTCGAATAGGGTTGAGAGTTGACTGTGGGGGCGCCTGGGACGCTGGGGGTGCCCTGGTTGACCCTTTCCGCGGGCTTCTCGGCTGGATAACCTTTATCCACTTCGTTGGCTTGAGCTCGGGGCGCCCTGGGCACTGGGGGCGCCCGGGAGCACGGGGGTGCCCTGCCCAGTAAGCTTCCGAAGCGTACTCTTGCTTAACTTATTTTGCCTTCACCTTGGGGGCACCCGGGACACTGGGGGCGCCCTACTCAGCTGTTGCCTCTCTCCTTTGAGACGTTCTGAGCTGCAAACACTCATTCCTTCGGTCCTGCATCCAGGGTTAGTCCAAAACAACATAAAGCAATCAAGTATTAGTTTTATACAGCCTTAGCTGTCTTGGTTCTGACTTTGGGTCTCCCAAATGGAGCCCTAGGTCTAACCGACGCCTACTATTCCCTCGACGGGGAACGCACCCTCACCTACTCTTCTCAGGAGAATTTACCTGTTGACAATTGGCTCCTCCGGTTGGACTTTTGCCCAGCAGTCCTTCGCCAGGTCATCAGTACCAAGCAATCCTTCGCCTGGTGCCCAGCAGTCCTTCGCCAGGTCTTCGTGTCCTAACATTCCTTCGCCAGGTGCCTAGAAGTCCTTCGCTAAGGCTTTGTATCCTGACATTCCTTCACCAGGTGCCTAGCAGTCCTTCGCTAGGGCATTGTATCCTGGCATTCATTCGCCAGGTGCCTAGCAGTCCTTCACTAGGGCTTTGTATCCTGACATTCCTTCGCCAGGTGCCTAGCAGTCCTTCGCTAGGGCTTTGTATCCTGGCATTTCTTCGCCAGGTGCCTAGCAACCCTTCGCTAGGACTTTGTTTCCTGGCAGTCCTTCGCCAGGTGCCTAGCAGCCCTTCGCTAGGATATTGTTTCCTGGTAGTCCTTCGCCAGGTGCCTAGTAGCCCTTCGCTAGGACTTCTTTCTGCACACTCAAGTAACTTTATTGGATCACAAATAAACTTAACTTTGAATCCTTTGCCAATATCAAAAAAAGGTTCGATATGGTGCTTCCTGCACCAACAGTCCTGGTTGGGGGAATTGGGCACGAAGACCTGTCCAAGGGTTGGGCACCGATGTCCTGGTTTGAGGAATTGAGCACGAAGTCCTGGTCAAAGATTGGGCAAAAGACTTAGCCGAGCAAGGACTACGGATAGAAGTAGAGACGGGTCGAGGATCGGACGTCTCAAGATTCGAGAGTCTCAGAGGCCGAGCAAAAGTCCAACCGGAGGTCCCAATTGGCAATAGGCGTCGGTTCGACCTAAGATTTCATTTGAAATCCAAAGTAAGAACCAGTCAGCTTTGGCTATCAATCATTAAGGCTTAGAATTATTTTTTTGTCTTGTGTTTGTTTGTCTTGCAGGAACCTGGAGTTGGAGGCAAGATAGGAGAGCAGACGCAAGAAAATAAAGTCCTGGGCAAGGGCTTCCTGGTTGCTCGGATCAACCCAGGAGCCCTATATGGAGGACGCCCTCAAGGGGTTGATGTTGGGATGTATACTAAAAGCCTTGCTTTTGGTATAAGAACATCTACGTTTTAAAAGAGAATCACATAATCACAGGTTGCATATCTATATTTGTATATGCACAAAATGTCTCATACTTTGCATTGTAGATAACATGGTGCGTGGTGACGCACAAACGAACATGTTATCAGTTCCTTGCAGAGTATAAGAAGAGGCTCACAGCTGAGATGGAATTGGACAAACCATCAGGATGGTTGTAGTGTAATTAGGTGTGGTTTGTCTTAACCATAAAATTACACTAGTGCACTTTGTGTGCATTGAGCAGGACCAAAATAGAGGTCATCCAATTTATACTGACTTTATAATTGGATTGGACCTCAGATATATTATGGAGTACAATCTCTAAATCTCGATATATTATGGAGTATAATTGGTTATCAAATTATTGTTTCATTGATTTACCAATGGGCGAGATTTATTCTGCTAAATTGATAGGCCCGGTAAGTTGGCAAACAATATTATTTGCATGGTGTGTCGTTGATTATTGACGGAATCTATGTCCTAGTGAGTCAGGATGATGATGCCTCCTTGATGAGCTCATAAGGTTCATCATGTTAAATCTTGCAAGTGGACAATGGTCCAACATGATGGAAAGGTTGAGTGGTACTAATCAAGGATCAAGAGGTTGATTAATTAAAATTGTCAGTAATTTAAACTAATCAACAAGCATTCGATATCTTAAACATGGGGAGATGGATGTGCTCATAATAGGTGGAGCCCATATGAAAATATGAGGGTTGGTGAGGAAGTTCAATGGAGATCCTTTAGTGGAATAGATCCTTATTAATGGATCGGATTTGGATCAATTAGCGGGCCAAAACCCAACTCCTCCTCATGGTCCCTATCGTAGCCCTATATATACCCCATGGGAGTCATGAAACCAAGGATAATTAATCCAATTAATCACAAAACCCTACCCTCTCTCTTTCTCTCCCTCTCCCTTCTCTCCTAGGTCACCGGCGCAAGGAGGAGAAGGTGTTTTCTCCTTCTTCATTCCCTCATTTCCTTCACAGGTCCTTGGCCAACGTTCACAAGGAAAAGGAGAGGCTCTACTCTTCCTTCTGTGATCGGCAGCAACTGGAAGGTGGAGGAGAGGTGGTCGGTAGCAAGGATTGGGCGGCGCCGGTAGTAAGGTTGAAGAAGGACTCTAGGGAGGAGAAGGATCATCCTCTTCTCCTCCTTTTCTTCTTCCTTACTTGAGCACGCACAGGCAAAGGGAAAAGGAATGGCCAGCGGTGAGGTGTTGCTCTCCTCTAGTGTCTACGGCAAGTGGAAGAGGAGGAAAGCTCTCGACGGCAGTTTTAGGGTTGGTGGAAGGAGAAGAAGCTCTTTCTCTCTTCATCTACCAGTTCTTCTTCTTCATTGTCTTCCTCTCGGTGCTGCCTTGTGGTCGGCTATCCTTGGAAACTTGGTGTGGCTGGCGGCGCAAGGTGGAGAAGAAGAAAGGTGGCCGGCGGGTAAACCCTAGCTCTAGGGTTTGTTGGCGCAAAAGAGAGGAAGAAGGAGGAGGATTAATTAGAGGCCTTGGTGACTCCGCGTCTTTGTAGATCGTCACCCACACGACGCCCAAGAATGCAGGGTCATATGGTAAAAGACTGCGAGGTAAAAGACGAGGTATATCTCTTTTGGCTCCTTACAAGTTTCTATCATTTTATGTGATATGCTTATTATTGCATGTGTGGTTTTGATTAATTATTATTGAGTTAATTATTAGATAATTAATTATAATGATTAATCATGTCATGGACCCCGATGATAAACACAAAAACCGACAATTCGCTCGTCGTCTTTTCCGCGGTCAATTGAGTCGGAAAGTTACAAGGCCTTATCTTTGAGTTTGGCTAAGTTGTAACTTGAATCAATTGATACGATGATGAGATGGTCGTTTGAGGGATAGGTCTCCATTCGGATTAAATTTTAATCCGTAGACATGGAGTGGTCTCTCATGTTCGACCCTGTGTTCGCTAAGGAAACCCGCCAAGCTATTCCTATCAATTGGTATCAGTGCGAGGTTTCCGGTTTTGTGTGTTTAGGATTGGGTTATTTTAACATTATCATATATTTTCTTTTTGCTGGGTAATATTTGGATGCGCGTAGGCTAATTCTTTGTTGCAGACATTAGATTCCAACTATTATGTCATTAATAATGGTTGTATGTGATTGATTGTGCATTGTTGTAATTAATTGAATCCTCGGGGTTGATGAGACTAAATTAGGTATTTAATTTTTATAATTAAATACGACATATGTTTAACCGAGCTTTTATTTACTTTCGATCTAGATTATATGTACACGCTTTTATGGAGTATAAGATCGATGGATGTAAATAAGTAGCTAGTCATCTCGGCTCGGAGATCCCTTCATGGAAGGCTTGCACATGGATAGGGAGGAGTAGACGAGGTGGCGACACGACTGGAGGCGCATTGAAGACCAAGGCCATAATAGTTGGAAAAATCTAGGATTTTCCTTGTTTATTATGTTGGTTTATGTGCTTGTTGTGTCTGTGCATGAAAATTCCTCATTACAAATAACTAAGTGGGAGAGGGACCCTAAGGGTCCTGCGGCCTCCATTACTAATTTGACAAGTGATGCGATCAAGTCTACGTGTCGGCTCTGAGTGCCTTCCTCCCCATCGGATGGGCTTATTCTGTAGATCACTGTGTCAGACAAGATTATAGGAGTTTTTTAGGAGCGTGTGATTTTCCCCAACGGAAGACACATTATCCGAGGTAATCTTCTTAGTATCATGTAATGGTAAACACTTAGATGCAAATAATAGTATCCTCCCGATCGGAGTCATTGCTATTGTTTGTAGGGACGAAGAGGACCAACTATTAATTTTATTTGTCAAAAAGTTAGGTTGACAAGATGATAAAATTAATGGGTAAAACCTCCTCTTACAAATGTAGAATTCGTATACGTCCACACCATCGTGGCATACGATATTCTCGGTGTTTTGAGGTGTTGGTTGATTTCAAAAATTATTGTTTTGAGGAATCAATTTATTTTCGAAATCTAAAGTGTGTGATTGTTGTGATTCTCAGGTATTTTAAAATGAATCTAGACCCACTTGATTCAATACAAAGAGAAAACCAACTTAATGCCCCTAATAATAAAGATTGGGAATTAAACCTGGACTTTGTCGAAACTGCCGAGGAATCCAAGTGTGATCTTGTGGAGTTCTGTGCTGAAAAACCTAGTGTGATTAATGATGAAAGGAGTTTGAATATTTTAGGAAATGGTTAGAAGTAGACGAGACGACTCAGAGTCATCAAAATCAGGCTTCTTCCATTACCAGTGATAAAACATCCAAACTCGATGAACACTTTGGACATCATAATCGGGCTGCTAGGCAAGAAGTCATGAAGAACTTGACAATGACCATCATGATTGAGGGTCTGCCCGTGAGGGATCATGTTCTCAAAATGATGGCTTGGAAAAAGGAGATGGAATTCCTTGGAGCACAAATCGATGGGGAAACCCAGGTCGATCTCATTTGTTCGTGCCAGAAGCACCAAGATCGAACCTGTGTTTTGATAATGGCAAAGGGTGTTAGGACCCTGTCATCAAGCTAGAGGTGGGGGTGAATAGCTTTTCTTCGATTTTCTACCTTCAAAGTTAGCAAGCGCAAGCGGAAATACTAAACAAAAACAAAAACAACAGTAACACAAACCGATCTACGTGGTTTGGAGATAAAACTCCTACTCCATGGTTATTCGTAAGGTGGACGATCCCGATCCTTCGGTGGATGATTCCTCGGAGCACCTCCGGCTGATAAACCTCGCCACAGACCTTGGACACGACCTGAGCACTATAGACTACTAACAAGCTTTAACCAAGCAAGTTTTGCCAAGAAGAAACAGCCTGAAACGAGCTCCCTTAAATAGAACTCGAGGCTGAAAGTGACCGTTACCAGTTGATTGCCCAAGGGCCAGTCGACTGATCTCACTGGAATTCAAAATTCACAGCCTGACCTTTGGAATTCTGCCCTCACCAGTCGACTGCCCCAGGGGCAGTCGACTGGTCCTTCTCTAAGCCTAGGGTTACCCTTCCCGAGTACATTTCTCTCCGCACTTGAACCCTCACGGCTTAGTCCTCGAGTACAATCCCTTAGCACTTTGACCCTCACGACCTGGTTGACTCCTCTTCTAGCAGTCTCGATCTGTCGCCTTCACGTCTTCTTCATCTTTGGCTCCCGTCCCTCAGATGCGTAAGCAAGCCCTCAGCTTGCCTCTATGTCATCCTTCACTCATGCCTTGAAGTCCGCTTCCCTTGGCTCATCGTCTCTGCTCCAGCAGCCTCGATTTGTTGCCTTCAAGCCCTCTTCGACTTTGGCCCTCGTCCCTCAGATGCGCACACGAGCCCTCGGCTCGCTTCCATGCCATCCTTCACGTACGCCTCGAAGATCGCTTCCCTCGGCTCATCGTCCCTGCTTTGTCCATGGTCCCTCAAATGCGTACACAAGCCCATGGCTTGCCTCCATGCCACCCTTCACCATTCCCAAAGACGTCCATCCAAGTCAATATGTGTAACCTGCAAACCTACACACTCACATACACATATTAGACCAACATGAAATCATAACTTAACCATATTGACACACACATCAAAACCCATGATCCTCTCGATCATACTTGGGTCGATTGCCCCAACAATCTCCCACTTTTTGATGTGTGGAAATTTGTTCAAGTTAGGTGCAAAACAACAACAACAATTGAAAATTAAAGACATAGTAGAAACATACACATGCCTCCCCCCTTAACCTATGCCCTCCACATAATTTTCAATTTCACACAACACCACGTTAAGTCAAACATAACTTAACACCACAAGTTCTCCCCCTTTGCACCATCAAAAAGATTGCCCCAAGCAATCCTAACCCCAGTGTCAAAAAGAACCACTTCCTATTCCTGAAATCCCCTCAGAAATCAATCAATAGCCATACCAGTCGACTGCCCCTGAATCAATCGACTGGCCCCTGTAATTTGCAAACCCACAGAAACATCAGTCGACTGCCCCAAGGGCAGTCGACTGATACAGTCCATTTCTGAAATTTCCAACCGAATTTTAGAAACCCCTAGAAAATTCCACAAAATTCGGAAAAATATAAAACTTTGCGAGCATATTTGTTAGAATAAGGTCCATCTGACCAAATCTTAGGTGATCTAATCTTAGGAGTCAGAACAAGGTCTTCATACAGAAATCTCAGTCAAATTGATCTAATTTCAAAAATAGAACCTAAGACTATAGAAGAAGCCCTACCTGACCCATATTGGATCATAGCAATGCAAGAAGAACTAGCCCAATTTGAGAGAAACCAAGTCTAGGACTTAGTACCTAAACCTGAAGGTAAGTTAATTATAGACACTAAGTGGGTATTTAGAAACAAGCTAAATAACCAGGGGGAGATTGTGAGAAATAAAGCCCGCTTAGTAGCTAAAGGGTTTAGTCAAGTCGAAGGGTTGGATTATGATGAAACCTATGCCCCCGTAGCCAGACTTGAATCAATTAGGATGTTACTAGCCTTTGCAGCCCATAGAGGTTTTAAACTATACCAAATGGATGTCAAGTCTGCCTTTCTTAATGGGTTCATAACAGAGGAAGTATACGTAGGGCAGCCCCTAGGTTTTGAGGACTTAAACAATCCTGAGTATGTATTCAAACTTAGGAAAGCTCTTTATGGGTTAAAACAAGCACCTAGGGCTTGATACGAAAGACTATCAACCTACTTAATTTCTAATGAATTTAATCAAGGCCAAATTGACTCAACCTTATTTGTTAAAATCTTAAAAAAAGACATATTTATAGCTCAAATATATGTAGATGACATATTATTTGGGTCAACCAATTCCAACTTTTTGAAAGAATTTGTCAAAATTATGGAGAGTGAGTTTGAAATGAGTTTGGTAGGTGAGCTAAACTTTTTCTTACACCTCCAAATAAAACAAACCAGGGATGGTAACTATATTCATCAATCCAAATATGCAAGGGAATTGATTAAAAAATTCAAAATGGAAAACTCTAAAAGCTTAAGTACTCCCATGGCCACAAATATCAAAATAGACAATGACCCTAAAGGTAAACCAGTTGACCTAAAGCTATACAGAAGTATGATTGGTAGCTTATTATACTGAACTGCTAGTAGACCTGACATTTTGTTCGCTGTAGGAATGTGCGTTAGATACCAAACTTGTGCTAAGGAATCTCACTTAGCAGCACTAAAATGAATTCTAAGGTACATTAAGGGTACCTTAAATGTAGGTATTTGGTATCCCAGGACTTCCAATTTTGAATTATCAGGATACTCTGACTCTGACTATGTCGGTTGCAAATAGATAGAAAGAGTACAAGTGGAAGTTGTCAATTATTAGGACACAGTCTAGTCAGTTGGTGCAGTAGAAAGCAATACTGCATAACCTTATCCTCAACTGAAGCAGAATATGTTGCCCTAGGAAAGTGTGTAGCACAACTTTTATGGATGATGCACACTCTTAAGGATTTTTAGCTGGACTATGCCCAAACCAAAGTGTTCATTGACAACATAAGTTCAATAAATCTTACAAAGAACCCAATTCATCACTCCCGAACCAAACACATTGAAGTAAAACATCACTTTGTTAGGGATCACGTAGCCTGGGGCGAAATCATACATTTGCATGTGGATTCGAAATCTAATTTAGCCGACATCTTTACCAAACCCTTACCTGAGTCTGAGTTTAACTCACTAAGAAGGCAGTTAGGGTTGTGTTTAGTAAAATAGGACTGTTCTAATTTTTCATAAAATTTCTTTATGTCTTCAAATTTTTTTCTAGTGTTTCATATCTTTTTGAAAAATCATTTATTTTATTAAGTCTTGAAATTTAAAATTGTTTTTCGACTTTGATTTTTCAAAATTTACCTCCTTTAAAAGTAGGGTTTTCTACGCAATGGATTTAGTCTAGGCTTGAACCCTAGAATTGCATGCTCCTATAGATCTAGAAGTCAGCATCTCACAAGCACCTTAGGACACTTTGATTGATAACCTAGACTGGGTTGAGATGTTTAGGTCTATGCCTTGACTTAAGATGCTTTAAGTCAGTGCATCTAGAGTAGTTGGGGCAATAAATACAATTGAACAACAATCATGTTAAGTGTTCAAGTTTAGAAAATCTAACTTGATCATATCACTTAGCTAACTGGGTTAGACAGGACTCGAGTGAGCTCAATTTAGTTGGGTTGATTTTTTTTTCTGCTTGGATTCACTAGAGTTGGTTCAATACGTATTTAAATTGTTTTAACTGACTCTGATTCGAAATTGGTTTTCAATCAATTTTTTTATATATATGGCAAAGGAGGAGAGAGTAAAGAAGGGTAAAATTTTTTCATTTTTTTAACAAAAAGTAAAGTTAAATTTTCAAGTGCATTAAAACATTCATCTCATTTTCTTGGAATTTTTTTTAATACAAAATAATTTTTCTAAGTGAAAATATTTTTCTAAGTAAAAATTTCTTACAAAATTGTTCTAAAGTGCAAAAAAAATTTTCTAAGTGCACAAAATTTTTCTAAGTAAATTTTTTTTCTAAGTGCACAATTTTTATAAGTATTTTTCCAAGTGCACAAAATTTTTCAAAGTACAAAATCTCTTTCAAAGTGCAAAATACTTTTCTAAGTACAAAACATTTTTCAAAGATACTTTTCTAAGTGCAAATTTTTCTAAATACAAAGTATTTTTCTAAGTGAAAATTTTCTAAGTCCGAAAAGATTTTTCAAGTGTTGCAGAATTTTTTAAGTGCAAAATTTTCTAAGTGCAACATTTTTTCTAAGTGACTTTTAAGAGTAAAAATTTTCTAAGTACAAATCTTTTTCTAAGTGCAAATTTTTTTTTGCAAAAAGATTTTTTTCAAGTGCACAATAATTTTTTTCTTTATAGGTGTGCAAATGCCCTTTTTGCAAAATACACTTGGTCAAAATTTGTATACTTAGTCTTTTGAAAAACTACATATCATTAAAAGCTTCAGGGGAAGAATTTCTATTTCATGGGGAGATTAATACATTGTTTTTTAAAAATTGGTCTTTCCTAAAGGAGAGGAAAATAAACATGTTTTTATATGCTTTACATGCTTTAAACTTAACTTTTGAATCAGGTTGTCATAAATCAAAAAGGGGGAGATTGTTGGTGCCGGAAGCACCAAGATCGAACCTGTGTTTTGATAATGGCAAAGGGTTCATATGTTAAGGTTGTATTGTGATCTAACGAAGTTATATAACTACGCAGGAAAAGTCCTAGGTAAACTAGACATGAAGTCCTGATTCAAGGAATTGGGCAATAAGTCATGGCCGAGGGCTGGGCACCTATGTCCTAACATAGGGTTGGGCAATAAGTCCTGGTCACAGACTGGGCACGATGTCCTAATTCTGGGAATTGGGCAATAAGTCCTAGCCAAGGGCTGGGCACCGAAGACCTGACTGAGGGTTGGGCAAGAAGTCCTAGTCGCGGACTGGGCACGAAGACCTGATCCGGAAGATTGGGCAAAAGTCCAACCGGAGGAGCCGATTGGAAAAAAGGTAATTTCTCCTGAGAGGAGTTGGTGATGACGCATTCCCCGTAGGAGGGAACATTAGGCATCGGTTCGACCTAGGGTTCCATTTGGAAGTCCAAAGTCAGAACCAAGATAGCTCAAGCTGTTAATTGTGCTTAATATATATATTGTTTGTGTTTTGGAACTAACCCTGGTTGCAGGAACAAAGGCTGAAGTGTTCTGCTTCCTAGGTGCTTGAATGAAGTCAGGCGCCTGTATGGTGACAGGCGCCCTAGATGAAAGGGTTTCCAAGTAGACTCGAAGCAAGCCACCACGTCAGCAAATGAGACGCCTGTATTGATACAGGCGTCCCAGTCAACTCAAGCACCCCAGTTGATGGGAAAAGTGCTGGCCAAGTCTGCAGATGAGGATTCACGCAAATAGGGCCACGTGTCAGGTGCCCCATTCAACACAGGCGCCCAAGAAGCCTGTATAAATAGGAGTTCACCCCCTTGCTTCCAGACACAATTGCTTCCAACTAATTTTTCAAGTGCTCTGCTCCAAACTGTTGGGGCAATCAGCCTGAGATGATCTGGAGGATCATGATATTTTGATGTGTGGGCAATATGGTTAAGTTCGGATGTGTGTTGTTCTCATATGTGTACATGAGTGTGCAGGTGTACAGGTACACATGGACTTGGTTGATGTCTTCAGGTGAAGGATGGCATGAAGGCAAGCTGGAGGCTTGCGTGCATCTGAGGGACCGTTGGATTGCAGGGATGATGAGCCGAGGGACGCGGACTTTGAGGCGTACGTGAAGGGTGTCATGGAGGCAAGCTGAAGGCTTGCGTGCGCATCCAAGGGACGAGGGCCGAAGATGAAGAGGGCGTGAAGGAAACAATCAAGACTGCTGGTGAAGAGTCAACTGAGTTGTGAGGGTCTAAGTATGAGTGTTTGTACTCAGGGGCTAAGCCAGGAGGGTTTGAGTGCGGAGCGACTTGTACTCAGGAGTGAAACCCTAGGCTTAGGTGTGTACCAGTCGACTGGCCCATGGGCAGTCGACTGGTATAGGCTGAAACAGGTTGGCAGATTTGAACGTTGTATTGTAACGGTCAGATTTGAGTGGGACCAGTCGACTGCCCCAGGGGCAGTCGACTGGTAGCGACTGTTTCAGATTCGAACCCTATTTAAAGGGGCTCGTTTCCTACTAGCTTGCTTGACGAAACTCGCTTGGGTAAAGTGAGTTAGTAGTCTATTGTGATCAGAGAGTGTCCGAAGTGTTGTGGCGATGTTTCTCCACCCACAAGGAGCGACAGATCTAGCGGAGGTTATCCGGGGGTTGATCCACGGAAGGATTCTTGGATTAGTCACCTGTCCGGGGTGGATACCAAGTAAATCAGGTTGTTAGCATTGTTTATTTTACTTTGCATATTATTGTATAAAGCTGCGCTAACGACTTTGTAGAGAAACGAATGACAAAGTGCTATTCAGCCCCCTCTAGCACACCGAAAACGATCCATCACTTGGTATCAGAGCAAAGTTCCGCTCTTGATCGGACTAACCGCTGAGGGAGCACATGCTAGAGGAAGAAGAATGATGGAAGACAAACTTGGGGAAGATATAAACTCACCACCACCGTATGAGCATGAAGATTTTGATTATTGGAAAGCTAGAATGAAAATGTGGCTCGACATGGATTGGGAGTGCGTAATGGTGATAGAAGAGCCATTCGAGACCCCTAAAGACAAGCATGGAAAGAAGCTCCGACCTAGGTATTGGACCAAGGAGCAACAAGAACAAGCAAGGGAAAATGAAAAGGTAATCAATATCTTGGTTAATATTTTGCCTACTTACATCTTGGGTGATGTAGGGAAGTATAAAAATGCTTATGAGTTATGGACAAAATTGGAAGAAGTACATGAGAACCTGACACAAGAAGAAGCCAAAGAAATAAGCTCAAGTATCCAAGAAGACCAACGAGAAAGAAAATCATCAAGTGATGTAGAGGAATCAAGTGAAAAAGGATTCATCTCGTCAGAAGAGGAAGAAGTATCAACATCAAGGGTTGAGGGGGAGGAGTGACCCTCATCCCCACAAGAGCAAGAAAAGACTTCCACCTCCACCAAAGTTAAATCAAAAGAACATATCATATGTTTTGGTTGCAATAAAAAGGGGCACTACAAGGATAAGTGCCCACTAGGTAAAAAGAAGGTAATTCCTAAGCCCAAATCCATTCAATTTAAATCTAAAATGGGTTGTAGGAATGAGGAAGCTCAAAACAAAAGAAGGAGAATTCGATGCTTCACATGCAGGGAGCTCGGGCATTATCATACAAAATATCCAAGAAGTGGAGAGCTCAAGAAGATGGAGCATCTTAGGAAATGGGAAAAAGAAGAAAGGAAGAGGAGCACTCATCAAGGGGGAGCCCCAAGGGTAAGGGAGGTAACCTCTAACTCTACTTATGCTTCAAATTCTTCCATGAATGCTCAAAATGCTTGTATTAATCATAGAATTAGTAACAATTGCCTGCCCATGCATGTTTTTGGTTTAAAATATCATAATAGGAATAGAAACACTTTTGTGTGCCAAAACACCAAAAATTCTATGGTTCATGATAAATCTAGAAATTCTAGGGCTAAGGACCAAGGCATAAACCCTAAGAGAGAGGGAAATATGCCTAGACAAATAAGTAGACCTAGAAATGATCAAATTAGGTCTAGTGATCCTAAGGTTAGGAAGTTAGAAAAGGAAAAATCAAGTTTTAAGAGCAAAACTTGATAAGTTAGAAAGAAACCTAGGTAGAGGCATTCAAGGGTCCAAGAGATTGAACATAATATCAAAGGACCAAAATCATAGGGATGATAGGTCAGGTCTAGGATACCACCCTAGGAGGGCTAATGTTGATAGAATGTCATATTCAAGGATGCCCTATAACTATAGTAGAGAAAAATTCAAAAATGGCAGGAAAAGTCATTTAAAGGAAAAGAAAAGAAATTGACCAAGAAAAAGGTCTATAGGGTTAAGAGAGTGATAGTGGAAAGTCAAGAAGCACCGGAGGAGCACCAGTGTGGTCTTGCCTTTGTAGAAGAGTTACCTAGGGAAGTAATTAGGTCTAGGAGCTCAAGGGAGAGCACTGAAAGCCAAAATGGGTTCCATGGTCAATGGATCTCAAGTGGTTTCCTTCTAAGAGATTGAAGAGGACTATAGGGTGTGTCAAGAGGTTCAAAAGGCTAAGGTTGGTCTTAATCCTAGAGAATTGGCACACTAAAGTGAAAATTATGGAGTAAAAGGTGGAATTGGAACTTTAATTGAGAAAAATTGGCTCTAATGCCTAACTACCATATAAATTGATGCTAAGAATGGATTATGAATGAGTATGGGAAGGAGCATCAAGGTGAGGGTAAAATTAGAACTTTTGGGAAAGGTGTCTTGATATAATTTAAAGAAACTTGAAGTTTGTACCAATCTTGGAATTCAAGATAATTTTGATTGAAATTATATTTTTCCCAAATAGACTTAGGATCCACAAATCCATCCATGAAATTTTATAATTTTTGGGAATTTATAAAATTAGTTAGACATTTCTGAAGTTTAGATTGGAAATCTGAAAATCAGAAAATCAGACACCAGTCGACTGGCTGGAGGCCAGTCGACTGGTAAAACCCACAGAATGTAATTACACTCTGGCCCAGTCGACTACCCCAGGGGCAGTCGACTGGTACGCGGGATTTATAAAAGGAAAGGGTGCGCCGGGGGAAGCCAAACTCTAGGGTTTTGGCGACTTCCCCGGCGTTCATCTCCTCTCCCAGGTTCCTCCTTCGTCCTTAGGCCCTTCCAAGCCCTAAAATCAGTCTCTAAGTTATCCCCTAACCCCGATCTACCTCTAGGGTTTGTTAAAACCTCTTCTCTTCAAGCCATACTTTCAAAATCAAATCATTATGAGGAGAATGAAAAGGTATTGTTGTTCAAGGTTCCTTTTCTTCATTTAAACCATGTTTTCGCACTAACATGATATTTTGCATGTTCTTTGATGTTTTTTTTCTTGTTGGGGGGGGGGGTTGTCTTGACATGCATGGGTGTGTATGGATTTTAGGATGGCCTCTAAGGGATCTAGGGGTGAAGGATCCTCTCAACAAAGTCAGGAAGGGTCAAGGTTTAGGTCCCTAGAGTGTAAGAAATGGTTTGAAGAGAATGAATTCGTAGTGATGAATTGTTGGTACCTAAACAAGGTTTTCTTTCAAGAGAAATCGCCTCAGTTAGCTGAAATGATCGCTCATTTTCAACTGGATCGGCTGGTCTACTGCCAGCATGACATAGATGTGGATTTATGTACAGAGTTTTACGCAAATTTGACTTGCATTGACTCAGATAGTAATTTGTATGAGTCTCAGTTGCTAGTGTTCCTATTCCTTTCTCAGTCATGGGTCTAGCTGGGTTCCTACAGTGTAGAGCTTCAAACAATGCATCCACTTACTTTCCCACTGTTGTCGAACCATTAGAGTTTCCTGGAGTCACCATTGATCAGATACATATGCATTATTTTAGAAGACACAGGAATGAGTCGGAGCGTCTTTTTGATGCTAAACCCATGAGACCGTTTAGCCATGTAGTATATAAGGTCGTCATCGAGTGCATTTTGCCTATTGTCACCAAGGGAAGGTCCAAGATCAGACTCCCACATTTGGTGATGATATATGCTTTGGAGAGGAGGTTGGACATTGATGTCTCCCTACAAGTCTTTAGTGTCATTTGTCATTCTTCCCATAGTGATAATGGGAAGATATATATGCCCTTCTGCCACATCCTGACTGAGTTTTTCCATTTACATTTTGGCATTCGTGTGGGTAGTGGTCAGGTTAGGCACCTGTCCAAGGACTATGATCAGATTGGCACACGCCAACTGCCCTTGGCAGGTATTGAGTGTAGACAGGGGACATTTGTTTGGAGGGAGCGCCCAGAGGCCGCTGACTCAGATGAGGAGCCAGGTGAGCTGGTCACATGTGCAGAGTTCATCCTGCTTCGATCAGACGTCCACAGGCTCCAGGAGGATGTTCACAGCATCCGTGAGGATACTCACGGACTACAGCAGTCTAAGCAGAGGATCGAGGTGGCAGTTGATAGGGTGTCCAGCCGCCAGGATGACATGTTCGAGATGTTACGACAGTGGCATCTCGTATCTCAGGCTCCTCCTCCTCCTCCAGGTGGTGACGATCACATGTTTTTCTGACCAGTTGATGCAGTTTTTGGATGGTGTTTAGTGTTGAGAGCATTATCATTTTATGTATCTTTTCTCTCAAACACTTTCCATTTGGATGATTGTAACTTTTTGATGACTTTCGACCTTTGGCCCTAGGTACTCTTGTGGTGTTTATTTCTTGACAAACTTTATGATTGCATGTATGATACACTTTCCTTTATGTTATCGTGTTAAAATTCTCTCTTAATTTGAAAATGCCTTGATAGGTCGTTAAGTGTTTAAACTGTGGTTTTAAACTATGTTCTTTCTATGCATGTTCTTTAAATGTTTACAAAATGTTGGGTTTCAAGTATTTACTATATATTGATTGCAATTTGCATAATGAAATCTTTATAGAAAAGGGCATGGGAAAGCTTTGTTCTTATGATCATCTAGACTTAAAAGGAAAAGAGGGGGAGGTCTTGTCAAAATAGAAATAATTATATGAAAAAGGAAAGTTTGGGGAATCATTTTAAATGTCAAATGGAGTTGATAGAAAGTGGAAAATATAGGATACCATGATTAGAATTCAATGTTGATACAAAGTTGGTATTATTTTAGAATTTTTGAGTTTGTACAAAAAGTCAAGCACGGTTGATGTTTTTCAGGAACCAAATTTTTCTAGGGTAGGGAATATCTTAACAATCGTACTTGCAAAGTTTCACATTTTTTTGGATTTTCTGGAATTTTTTATGCGTTTCTGAATTTCGGCTGGAAATTCTGAAATTGGCGTATCAGTCGACTGCCCTAAGGGCAGTCGACTGGTAGTATGGGCAGATTGTGAATGTGTGATTTCTGAGGGGTTTTTCAGCAATCTGGTTATGTTCTATTTGGCACCAAGGGTAGGGTTGCTTGGGGCAATCATTTTGATGGTGTCAAAGGGGGAGAAATGTGAGTATTAAGTTAGGTTAGGTCAAAACCTAACCTGGTTTGGTTGGGTTGTGACTTTAGAGTTAAGTTGGGAAAACATAACTTTGGGATTAGCAATAAGAATTGAAATTTGGGAGAAAGCATAGGTTAAGGGGGAGGTTGCCTCTTGTGTATTATGCTTTAATTTTTCAATTGCTTTTGCTATTATCATTGCTATATGTTTACCTAACTTAACATATTGTCACACATCAAAAAAGGGGAGATTGTTGGGACAATCGACCCTGAGATGATCTGGAGGATCATGATATTTTGATGTGTGGGCAATATGGTTATGTTCGGATGTGTGTTGTTCTCATATGTGTACATGAGTGTGCAGGTGTACAAGTACACATGGACTTGGTTGATGTCTTCAGGTGAAGGATGGCATGGAGGCAAGCTGGAGGCTTGCGTGCATCTGAGGGACCGTTGGATAGCAGGGATGATGAGCCAATGGACGCGGACTTCAAGGCGTACATGAAGGGTGGCATGGAGGCAAGCTGAAGGCTTGCGTGCGCATCCGAGGGACGAGGGCCAAAGATGAAGAGGGCGTGAAGGCAACAGTCAAGACTGCTGGTGAAGAGTCAACTGAGTTGTGAGGGTCTGAGTATGAGTGTTTGTACTCAGGGGCTAAGCCAGGAGGTTTAAGTGCGGAGCGACTTGTACTCAGGAGTGAAACCCTAGGCTTAGGTGTGTACTAGTCGACTGGCCCATGGGCAGTCGACTTGTATAGGCTGAAACAGGCTGGCAGATTTGAACGTTTTACTGTAACGGTCGAATCTGAGTGGGACCAGTCGACTGCCCCAAGGGCAGTCAACTGGTAGCGACTGTTTCAGATTCGAGCCCTATTTAAAGGGGCTCGTTTCCTACTAGCTTGCTTGATGAAACTCGCTTGGGTAAAGTGAGTTAGTAGTCTATTGTGATCAGAGAGCATCCGAAGTGTTGTGGCAAGGTTTCTCCACCCACAAGGAGCGACAGATCTAGCCGGAGGTTATCTGGGGGTTGATCCACCGATGGATTCTTGGATTAGTCACCCGTTCGGGGTGGATACCAAGTAAATCAGGTTGTTAGCATTGTTTATTTTACTTTGCATATTATTGTTTCCGCTGCGCTAACGACTTTGTAGAGAAACGAATGACAAAGTGCTATTCACCCCCTGCTAGCACACGGAAAATGATCCGTCACAAACGCTCCATGCTCAAGTCTCAAGCGCCAACGATGACCCGCGGCTCCAATCTTCGAATCTTCTCCGGTCATCGGTATAATTTTTAATTAATTGCTGTATTTAAATTCTATATTCGAACTTTAACTTTGTAATACCTTTGCAAAATATAGAATTGCCTAACATAAACGGTCAAGGACCGTAGGCTTTGGAGTAGGAGCCGATCTGGACTCCAAACCATGTAAAAGAAAAAGTGTTAGCATTGTTTTGAATTTTCCGTTGCGTAATTGCTCTTTTAAATCCGAAAAGATTTTATCAATATTCACCCCCTCTATCGATTTTAAACGATCTCATATCATCCTCCAATCCCTACCAAAGAGTTTTGAGAAGTTATGCCTGAGCTACAATATAAACACAAACATACATATTCGTGGGCGGAGCTTCTGACAGAACTCGAGGCGGCAGAAGGGTTTTCTCCTCAGGGATCACAGACATTCATTTCTCAAGGGGTTTCTACTTCTAATCTGAAAGGCAAGAGGAAGAAGAAACAAGCTGGAGCAAAGAAAGTGGCTGGATTACAGGGACCTCAGAGTTGCATGAAGAAGCCGAAAGGCAAGTGCTTCGTGCGCAAGCAGTCTGGACATTGGAAGGCGGATTGTCCCCGCCGTCAGAGTAATAATTCAGGTATATCTTTTTCTTTTGTCGTTGTAACATGCTTAGCAGTGATATCTACCGTTACCTGGAAAGTAGATACAGATGCCACTAATCATGTCTGCATTTCTTTGCAGGGGTTCCAGGAAACCCGACGACTAGCTGAGGAGGAGATTACCGACTTCATGGGATAGGCTATGGAGATGACTATTGCAGTGAGAGTTATTTATTTATTTCTATATTAGATAGGATGATAAAGTGTTGGTGCCGAAAGCACCAAAGTCAAACCTGTGTTTTGATAATGGCAAAGGGTTCAGAAGTTAAGGTTTAGTTGTGATTTAACAATCTTAATTAAGTGTGTAGGAAAAGTCCTGGCCGCGGGTTGGGCACCTAAGTCTTGACATAAGGTTGGGCAACAAGTCCTGGTCGAGGACTGGGCACCGAAGACCTGGTGAGTGAAGCTGGGCAATAAGTCCTGGTCGTGGACTGGGCTCGAAGACCTGATCCGGGGGATTGGGCAAAAGTCCAACCGGAGGAGCCGGTTGGCAAACAGGTAAAATCTCCTGAAAGGAGTAGGTGAGGACGCGTTCCCCGTGGAGGGAACATTAGACGTCGATTCGACCTAGGGTTCCATTTGGGAAGCCCAAAGTCAGAACCAAGACAGCTCAGGCTGTAAAACATGCTTAATTCTATATTATTTATATGTTATTTGTATTTTGGAACTTACCCTGGTTGCAGGAACGAATGGATGAAGGTTTCTGCTCCCAGGCGCCTCAATGGAGTGAGGCGCCCTGCTTGGCTAGGCGCCTGTGTTGAGATAGGCACCCCAGACAATGGGCAGTTCCAGAACAACTCGAAGCAAAGCCTCAAGACTGCAACAGAGGTGCCTGTGTTAACATAGGCGCCCCAGTTAGCTCAGGCGCCCTGGTTGAGGGGATAAGCGCTGGCCAAGTCTGCTGATTGAGTTTCGCACAGAGAGGGCCACGTGTCAGGCGCCCCCTTCAACACAGGCGCCCCAGCTACGACTATATAAAGGGGTTGACCCCCTTGGCTTCAGAACAACAATCTTCCAACGCATCCTTCATGCGCTTTGCTCCGACACGCTCCGTGCTCAAGATTCAAGCGCCAACGACAACCCGTGGCTACTACTCTCCATCTTCCGGTCGTCGGTATAATTTTATATTAAGTGCTGTAATTATTTTTAATTCTATATTTGAACTCTAACTTGTAATTTTTTGCGAAATATAGAATTGCCCGTCGTAAATAGTCAAGGACTGTGAGCCTTGGAGTAGGAGTCGACTGCGACTCCGAACCAAGTAAAAACAAAAGTGTTAGCGATTGTTGTTGCTTTTCCGCTGCGCAATTACTCTTACTATTTCTGAAATTTATCGATCGATATTCACCCCCCTCTATCGATTAAATCTGATCCTACAAGTGGTATCAGAGTGGGTGACTCAAACTTGGTGCAACCACCAGTTGAGTATTTTTTTTTCGAATTTTTGAATTTTAATATTTTTTCACTCGTATTTTTCTCGTTAATCGAGGTTTGTGCAACACCACTCGATTTTTCCTTTATTACTATTTTTCCCGCACTACTAATCCAAGACTTAGTCTTGGGACGAGTTTTTTTCTTTTAAATTTTTTCAGTTTAATTTAATGGTCATGCTAGAGGGATACAACACCGTCATACCACCTCTCTTCAGTGGAGAAGATTTCTCCTACTGGAAGAGTAGAATGGAGGTCCACCTGAAAACTCAGGTGGACATGTGGATTATTATCCAGTCTGGATTGGAAATACGAAAAATGCACAAGGCATGGTGCAACACAACACCGAGTGGGATGGCCAACTAAAGAAGAAAATCGAGGCCGATGCAAAAGCTACCCAAACCTTGCAATGCGACCTGACGAAAGAGGAACTGAACCGTGTAGGACCCTTCAGCAGCGCGAAGGAGCTCTGGAACAACTTGATTGGGCTACACGAAGGTACATCTGACACCCGAATTAGCAAAAGGGATCTGTTGCTCAACAGACTCTACACGATAAAGATGTACGCCGGAGAATATGCAGCTCAACTCCACGCCAGGATCCAGGAGCTGATGAACGGGCTGCACACTATAGGTCACAAGGTTGAAAATCGTGACCTAATCAGGTATACATTAAACTCATTCCCCAGAAACTTACTGTGGGTATCTATGGTGGATGCCTACAAGGTTTCCAGGAATCTTTCGGAGATAAAATTAGATGAGTTATTTTCTGAGTTAGAATTACATGAACAGACTAATACTACTATGGTCGAGAAGGGTATAGCATTTGTTGCAGGTAAAACTCAAGGGAAAACTCCGAAAAAGAAGCTTCAACCAGTACCCGAGTCCGACACAGACTCGAAATCAGATGACAGTGAAGGGGATCATCCCAAATTAGTCCAACTAGCTTGCGACTACTACAAAGAACTTAAGCACCAAATGAACAAAAAAAAGTCAAGCCGAAGAAAGGAAGATCCAGCGGAACCCTTGACAAGCCAGAAGAGCAAGGGTAACGTCACCTGCTACGAGTGCAACAAGAAGGGACACTTCAAATCAGAGTGCCCCAACCTAAAGGAAAACAAGAAGGCACGGAGGAAGAAGGCTCTTCAAGCCACCTGGGATGAGTCATCCTCCGAAGAAGAAGAGGAAGCTCCACACGCGAACCTACTCGCCTTGACCGCCTCGGAAGACGTCGACTCCAGATCAGAATCGGAACCAGACAAGGACGTCAACACCGGAAAACTCACAATCTCGGAGGACGGACAAATCACGGTAAGAGGTTATCCAAAATCTGAATTGTACGATTTAATTTCTTATTTATCACGCAAATTGGCGAAAGCCAACATCCGGGTTGAAGCCCTCCGACAGGAAGTAAAACTCCTGAAAGAGGAAGTCAACTCGAGTTCCTTGACCGAGCCAGTTCAAGAAGGAAACTCAACTCAAGTTCAAAAACTTGAGGAAGAGAATTCCTCCTTGAAAACTCAAGTGAAGGAACTCAGAATTGCCCTAGAACGATTTACTTCGGGTTCCAAGGGTCTTGACATGATCCTTGGAAAACAAAAGCCCGTTCTTAATCGATCCGGACTAGGCTATCGCACCAAATTAAGACAATGCTCGTATTATTCAGTATTGAACCAACCTAGAACCTGAGTCCAAGCATGGGTCCCTAAGCTATGTTTGAATAAACAAGCTGGACCAAACTAGTATTGGATCCCCAAGGACTCACATCTTGCCCAACCCTTATCGAGGCTTCAGTCCAGGGGGAGCCAATATAAAAATCATATTTATAGTTAGATGATTTTTTAATTTAATTGCTTGCTTTCTTGTTTATTTTTTTCCTGCAATTTTATTATTATGCTTAGACTTAGGAATAGTTTAAGGACAAAAGATTTATTTAAAATTTGAACAACATAGTATTAGGTGGAGGTGAGATGATAGTATGTTAGGGAATCTTTTCTAATAAGGTCAAGTAAGGTAAGGCGTACCCTACTTGGTCTGTTTAGTCTGGTGGAATAGCCGAAGCTACTGATCCAAAACCTAAACTAGTTAGACCAAAATTTTTCAAGAAGTAATTTGAAAATGAATTTTCGATAAAAGGCTTTGTCGAGGAAAGGGTTGTTGCTCCATTAAGGCTATGGCCAAAGAAGGCCTCTGTGCCTCGCCAAGACCTGGAAGCCGATTATCGAAAATCAAATTCAATATATTACTTGATAAATTTGAATCTAACACAAATTTTAAATTAAATCCTAGACTTAATATCTTTTCAAAATCAATAATCCTAACTCTACAATTTTTTTAAAAAATTAATTCAACATTTTCAAAATTAACTATCTTTCAAAAATTAAACATTTATTTTGTAAACCTGTCTCACAAAACCCATAAGGTCAACATGTTTGATAACTTTAGATGTGGGTGAGATAGACTAGGTAGTGAAACTTAATTTAAGCTATCCCTACCTCTAATGGATCCAAATCAAAACATACTTTATGTGTAGGAATATAAAGATTTGGACCAGTGGATGTTGGATAGTGGATCCTCCAGACACATGACTGGGGATAAATTGAAGTTCACCAAAATCAAGTTCAATAACCTAGGCTCAGTAGCATTTGGCAACAATGCAACACTCAAAGTAATTGGGTCAAGTAACATTGAACTTAATTCTGATTTCATTATTAAGAAAGTGCTCTTGGTTGAAAATTTTAAGTTCAATTTGCTTAGCATTAGCCAACTCTATGATACTGGTTACATAGTTACTTTCACCAACTCTGACTGCCTTATTAGAAACCTCTAAGACTCAGAGATAACACTTAAGGGTACTAAGAAAAACAACGTTTACACTATTAAATTGCCCTTAGTACCAAAATGCTTTCTAACTCAATTAGAAGAATCTAACATTTGGCATAGGAGACTAGGTCACACTAATACCAAACTAATTTCAAAAATTACTCAACTTGGTTTAATCAAAGGTGTACCTAAAATCAAGAATTTTGAAAATATAATTTGTAACTCATGTAAACAAGGCAAACAAACTAAGTCAACTCATAAACCAACCCAATCAGACTTAACCCAAACCACACTTGAGCTCCTACACCTTGACCTATTTGATTCACATGGAGCCAAGTCACTAAGCGGGAATCGGTACTGCTTAGTAATCATCGACGATTACTCTAGGTTTAGGTTCTTGAAAACTAAGGATGAAACCTTTAATTCATTTAATGTCTTATGCAAAATGATTGAAAATCAAAAAGATACTAAAATTAAAAGACTTAGGAGTGACCATGGGGGAGAGTTTGAAAATCAAAAGTTTGAGAAATTTTGCAAAGTCAATGGGTATATTCATGAGTTTTCCTGTTCTAGAAGCCCCCAACAAAATGAGATAGTTGAGAGAAAGAATAGAACCCTTCAGGAAGCCGCTAAGACCATGCTTAACGAATATAACCTAGCTAACCAATTTTGGGCAGAAGCGGTAAATACTACATGTTATATTCAAAATAGGGTCATAATTAATAAAAGACACAATAAGACACCCTATGAACTCTATTATCATAGATTACCAAATTTACACTATCTAAGAGTCTTTGGGTGCAAAGTCCACATCTTGAACACTAAGGACTACCTAGGTAAGTTCCAATCAAAGTCAACCCCAGGGACCTTCCTAGGATATTCAACAACTAGTAGAGTCTACAGGGTTTATAATAAACAGACCCACAAAATTGAAGAAACTACCAATTTAAGCTTTGACGAAGAAGGTGAACCAAAATCAATAAACAATGAAAACCTAAACAAATCAAATGTTAATCAAGAAGATAGTGAACTATTAAGTGAACCAACAATTGAAGCATCAATTGAACCACTGATTGAACCATTGAATGAACTATCACTTGAACCATCTACTGAGGTGTCAACTGAACCAATGACTGAACCAACTCAAATAGTTGAACCAAACACTGAACCAAACCATCCAGCCAGACCTGAGGCTGAACCTAGTTCCAAAAGAACGAAGAAACTTAGACTTAATCATTCATCTGACCAAATAATGGGTGATCCAACCTTAGGAGTCAGAACTAGGTCTTCTTATAGAAATCTTAGTCAGATCGCACTGATTTTAAAAATTGAGCCTAAGACTATAGAGGAAGCCCTACCTGACCCAGATTGGATTATAGCTATGCAAGAGGAACTAGCCCAATTTGAGAGAAACCAAGTCTGGGAATTAGTACCAAAACCTGAGGGAAAATCAATTATAGACACTAAGTGGGTTTTTAGAAACAAATTGAATGATCAAGAGGAAATTGTTAGAAATAAAGCCCGCTTAGTAGCTAAAGGGTTTAGTCAAGTCGAAGGGTTAGATTATGATGAAACCTATGCCCCTGTAGCCAGACTTGAATCAATTATAATGTTATTAGCTTTTGCAGTCCATAGAGGGTTTAAACTATACCGAATGGATGTCAAGTCTGCTTTTCTTAATAGGTTTATAAAAGAAGAGGTATATGTAGGGCAACTCCCAGGATTTGAGGACTTAGAAAAACCTGAATATGTATTTAAGCTTAGGAAAGCGCTTTATGGGTTGAAACAAGCACCTAGGGCATGGTATGAACGCTTATCAACCTATTTAATTTCTAAAGAATTTAACCAAGGTCAAATTGACTCCACACTATTTGTTAAAACCTTCGAAAAAGATATTTTTATTGCACAAATATATGTTGATGATATAATATTTGGATCTACTAATTCTAATTTTCTAAAAGAATTTGTCAAAATAATGCAGAGCGAATTTGAAATGAGCTTGGTAGGTGAGCTCAACTTTTTCTTAGGTCTCCAAATAAAATAAATTAGAGATGGTAATTATGTCCATTAATCCAAAATGCTAAAGAATTAATAAAGAAATTCAAAATGGACAATTCTAAAAGCTTAAGTACTCCTATGACTACTAATGTCAAAATTAATAATGACCCTGAGGGTAAACCAGTTGACTTAAAATTATACCAGAGTATGATTGGTAGCTTACTATACTTAACTGCTAGTAGACTTGATATTTTATTTTCTGTAGGAATGTGTGCTAGATACCAAACATGTGCTAAGGAATCCCACTTAGCAATCCTAAAGAGAATTCTAAGATACATTAAGGGTACCCTAAATGAAGGTATTTGGTATCCTAGGACTTCCACTTTTGAATTATCAGGATATTCTAACTCTGATTATGCCGATTGTAAATTAGATAGAAAGAATACAAGTTGAAGTTGTCAATTATTACGAAATAGTCTAGTCAGCTGGTATAGTAGAAAGCAACACTACATAGTTTCGTCCACAACTAAGGCAGAATATATTGCCCTAGGAGAGTGTGTGGCACAACTATTATGGATAATGCACACTCTTAAGGATTCCAGCTAGACTACACCTAAACTAAAGTTTTTATTGACAACATTAGTTCAATAAATTTGACTAAGAACACAATTCAACACTCCCGAACAAAACATATTGAAGTCAAACATCATTTTGTAAGGGATCATGTAGTTAGGGGCGAAATTGTACTTATGCATGTGGATTCAAAATCCAATTTAGCTGACATTTTTACCAAAACCTTACCTGAATATGAGTTTAGCTTACTAAGAAGGTAGTTAGGGTTGTGCTTAGAAGAATAGGATTGTTCTATATTTTTTAAAAAATCTTTTCTATTTTCATTTTTTTCGAAAATTAGCATTTAATATTTTGAAAAATCATTTTTTTCAAGTTGTTAAAATTTAAAATGATTTTCCGGACTTAGTTTTTTTCAACTTACCCCCTTCAAAACTAGGGTTTTGCGTAAATGAACTTAGCTTAGGCCTTAACCCTAGAACTGTATGCACCTATAGATCTAGAAGCCAGCATCTCACAAGCACCTTAGGGTACTTTGATTGATAACCTAGACTGGGTTGAGATGCTTAGGTCTATACCTTAATTCAAGATGCTTTAAGTCAGTGCATCTGCAGTAATTGGAGTGATAAATACAAATTATACATCAATCAAGTTAAGTGTTCAAGCTTAGCAAATCTAACTTGATCAAATCACATAACTTGACTAATCCTAGTGAAAACTACTGTTTTATAACAGTTAGTAAGTACCTAACTAGGTTAGACAGGACCCGAACAAGTTCAGATTAATTAGTTTGGTCCTTTTCTTGCTTGAATTCACTAGAGTTGGTTCAATATGGATTTAAAATTTCTTTTAACTAGATCCAATTCAAAATTGACTTGCATTGGTTGTTATCTATTTTTTGATATATGGCAAAGGGGGAGAGAGAAAAAAAAGAGAGTAAAATTTTTCATTTTTGTTTTCAAAATTTTCTTTATATCTTTTTCAAAAATTAAAGTTAAACTTTTAAGTGCAGTTTTTCAAATTTGCTAAGTGCATTTTTTGAGAAATATTTCTAAGTAAAATTTTTTTTTGGAAACAAAATTTGCCGGAGCAAAATTTTTTCAAACTTTTTGGCAAGTATTTCTAAGTAAAATTTTTCTTAGTGAACAATTTTTTTTTGAGCAAAAACTTTTTCTCTCTAAGCAAAATTTCTTAGGTATTTTTCCAAGTAAAAAAGTTTTTCAAAATGTTTTATAAATGCACAAAATATTTTCCAAGCAAATTTTTTTAAGTGTGCAAAAAGCTTTTCTTAGTATACAAATATTTTTCCTAAAATTCTTGAAATGCATATAATATTTGTGGGATTGGATTGAATCGATAGAGGGTGGTGAATATCGATCGTCAAAACTTTTTTGGAAAGCGTAGAGTAATTGCAAAGCGGAAAAGAAAAATAATCGTTAACACTTTTGTTTTTACTTGGTTCGGAGTCGCAGTCGGCTCCTACTCCAAGGTCCACGGTCCTTGACCATTTACGATGGGCAATTCTATATTTCGTCAAATGTTTTACAAGATGAACTTGAATATAGAATTAAAAAGAATACAGCAATAAAACTATTTTTATACCGACGACCTGAGAAGTTGGAAGTTTGGAGCCGCAGGTCATCGTAGGCGCTTGAATCTTGAGTACGGAGCTTGTCGGAGAGGAGCACTTGAACGAATGTGTTGAAAGCAATTATTGTTGAAGCCAAGGGGTGAACCCCTTTATATAGTCATAGCTGGGGCGCCTGTGTTTAAGGGGGTGCCTGACACGTGGCCTGTCCTGTGAGAACCTCAATCCGCAAACTTGGCCAGCTCTTATCCCCTCAACCAGGGACGCCTGTGTTAACACAGGCGCCTCAATGATTGATTCAGAGGCTTACGTGGCAGTTTGCTTCGAGTGCTTGGAATAGCCCTTCACTGGGGCTCCTGTCTCAACACAGGCGCCTAGCCTAGTAGGGCGCCTCACTCCATTGAGGCATCTGAGTGCAGAAACCTTCATCCCTTCATTCCTGCAACCAGGGTTAGTTCCAAAACACAACAAGCATATAAATGATATAGATTAAATCATGATTTACAGCCTGAGCTATCTTGGTTCTGACTTTGGGATTCCCAAATGGAACCCTAGGTCGAACCGACGCCTAATGTTCCCTCTATGGGGAACGCGTCTTCACCTACTCCTCTCGGGAGAGTTTACCTTTTTGCCAACCGGTTCCTTCGGTTAGACTTTTGCCCAGCTTCACTCACCAGGTCTTCGTGCCCAGTTCGCGACTAGGTCTTCGGTGCCCAGTCCCTGACCAGGTTTTAGTGCCCAACTTCACTCACCAGGTCTTCGGTGCCCAGTCCCCGACCAGGTCTTAGTGCCCAACTTCACTCACCAGATCTTAGTGTCCAATTCATAGAACCAGGACTAAGTGCCTAGTGTACCTAGGACTTTTCCTGCATACTTGATTAACCTTGTTAGATCACCAATAATACTTAACATTGAACCCTTTGCCAATATCAAAATAAGGTTCGATATGGTGCTTCCGGCACCAACAATATTTTCCAAGCAAATTTTTCTAAGTGTGCAAAAGTCGAAACTTTTTAAGGGAAAATTGTTTCAAAATTTTGGCTAAGTAAAATTATCATTCTCAAGTGAAATTTTTTTGGCTAAAGAATTTTTTCCTTCTTTGAAAAAATTATGGTTTAAAAGCCTTTTTGTAGTAAAAGTTTTTTTCTTGTAAAACTGTTCAAAAGTAAAAATTGTCTAAGTGTAAAAGGTTTTTGTGAAAATGTTTTGCTCTGTTTACAAAACACTTAGTCAAAATTCAAAACATTGAGAAGTTTTTCAAAACTGCATATCATTGAAAAATCCAGGGGGAGAACTTTTTCAGAGGGAGCTTAAATTTTTTAAGTATCTCTTAAAAATTAACATGTTTGTTAGATGTGCTTTAAATGTTCTTTTTAACTTAACTTTTTGAACCGTGTTGCCATAAATAAAAAAGGGGGAGATTGTTGGTGCTGGAAGCACCAAAGTCAAACCTATGTTTTGATAATGACAAAGGGTTCAGAAGTTAAGGTTTAGTTGTGATCAAACAATCTTAATTAAGTGTGCACGAAAAGTCCTAGGTACGCTAGGCACGAAGTCCTGGTTCTAAGAATTGGGCACTAAGTCTTGGCTGCGGGTTGGGCACCTAAGTCCTGACATAAGGTTGGGCAATAAATCCTAGTCAAGGACTGGGCACCGAAGACCTGGTGAGTGAAGCTGGGCAATAAGTCCAGGTCGCGGACTAGGCACGAAGACCTGATCCAGGGGATTGGGCAAAAGTCCAACCGGGGAGCTGGTTGGCAAACAGGTAAAATCTCCTAAAAGGAGTAGGTGAGGATGCGTTCACCATGGAGGGAACATTAGGCGTCGGTTCGACCTAGGGTTCCATTTGGGAAGCCCAAAGTCAGAACCAAGACAGCTCAGGCTATAAAACATGCTTAATTCTATATTATTTATATGTTATTTGTATTTTAGAACTAACCCTGGTTGCAGGAACGAAGGGATGAAGGTTTCTACTCCCAGACGCCTCAATGGAGTGAGGCGCCCTGCTTGGCTAGGCGCCTGTGTTGAGACAGGCACCCCAGACATAGGGCAGTTCTAGAACAACTCGAAGCAAAGCTTCATGACTGCAATAGAGGCGCCTGTGTTAACACAGGCGCCCCAGTTAGCTCAGGCGCCCTGATTGAGGGGATAAGCGCTGGCCAAGTATGCGGATTTGGTTTCGCGTAGAGACGGCCACGTGTCAGGCGCCCTCTTCAAGACAGGCGCCCCAGCTATGACTATATAAAGGGGTTGACCCCCTTGGCTTCAGAACAACAATCTTCCAACGCATTCTTCACATGCTCTGCTCCGAAACGCTCCGTGATCAAGATTCAAGTGCCAACGATGACCCGCAGCTACTACTCTCCATTTTTCGGTCGTCGGTATAATTTTAGATTAAGTGATGTAATTGTTTTTAATTCTATATTTGAACTCCAACTAGTAATTATTTGCGAAATATAGAATTGCCCGTCGTAAACGGTCAAGGACCGTGGGCCTTGGAGTAGGAGCCGACTGTGACTCCGAACCAAGTAAAAAATAAAAGTGTTAGCGATTGTTTTTGCTTTTCCGGTGTGCAATTACTCTTAGTATTTCTGGAATTTATCGATCGATATTCACCCCCCCTCTATTGATTCAATCTGATCCCACATAAAGTTTTGGTTTTACTGAGATTGCTTTTATGTACCTAAATTTTTTGGAAAGAACTTTTGTTCAGTTTCTGAAATAAGATATTCTATTGCTTTTATTATAAAAGTGGAGTAGAAAGATCATCTATTGAGGTACATTGATAGGCAATTGGTACATTTTAAAACCAAAAGCTCCCATGATGCAATTAGATGTTAATATCTTATCATCTAACCAAAAATAAGAGAAAGGATTCCTTCCGAGATGAACCATACATATCTTTAGTATCTAAGGCTTGGTATTATTAATCTTAGTAGGATTCAAAGGTTGATAACCAATGGGCCCTTGGGTTCATTGTTGGTGGAATACTTCCCAACCTTTTAATCTTGCTTGGAAGGTAAGATGACCAAGAGGCCTTTTTCAAGGCCAAGGGGTACAGAACCAAAGATACGTTAGAAATGGTTTATTCTGATTGGTGTAGGTCCTTAGTCTATCCAGGATAGAGGTAGCCTTGAATACTTCGTCTATTTTATAGACAATTATTCAAAGGCATAGGTACATTTACATGATGCACCGCAAGTCTGAATCTTTGATTAGTTCAAAGAGTTCAAGACTGATGTGAAGAGACATCAAGGTAAAAGTATCTAGACACTATAATTGGATTGTGGTGGATAGTACCTCTTCGAGAGTTTAGAACTTGCTTATCAGTGAATGGGATATAATCCCAATTGTCTACACCCGGTATGCCCCAACAGAACAGTGTAGCAGTAAGAAGGAAAAGGTCTCTTAAGTTGATGGTTAGGACAATGATGAGCTGCTCCGAGTTGCCAGATTCGTTCTAGGGATATGCTCTGGAAAGAGTAGCCTGTATACTTGATACTATCTAGGTCAGTATCTTCTATTCCCATAGAAGTGTAGACTGGGCAAAGGCCTAGTCTAAGTCACATTCGGATTTAGGATAGTTTAGTACATGTGCTGAAAGGGGATACTGATAAGTTGGAATCTAGTGCGCTTGTTCGTAGGCTATCCTAAGGGAACGAAAGGTGGTTCTATAGTCCTAAGGTCTAGAGAGTAATTGTTGGTACGAATACCTGACTCTTAGAAAAGGACTATGTGATGAACCATGAGCCCATGAGTAGAATTATTTTTGAGTAAATCAATAGGGGACATTCTGACCTTAGTAGCAACTGTACAAGAAGGAATTCCACAAGTCACTACACCTCGTGTCACAGAAGATACACAGGTGGTACCTCATCATAGTGGGAGGGTTGTTAGTCAACCTAAAGGATTCATATTCTTGGAGAGTCTTTGGACTTGGTCCCTGGTGAACATGAATCGGATCCTTGGACCTATGACGAGGAACATTTGCTTTGATAAGAAAATCCAGTCATATGGATTTGTTCAAAGGATAGATGATATTTGTGTATATAAGTGATGTGACGAAAACGTAGTGGTATTCTTGTACTATACGTAAATAATATTTTGTTGGTTGGCAACAATGACGGATTATTATCAGACGTAAGGGTATGATTGTCCAAGCAGGTTGATATGAAGGTCATAGGAAAAGTAGGACACATCCTTGGCGATCAAAGTTCTAAGGGATCACCAGAGAAGGATGTTGTGCTTATCCTAAGCTTCATACAAGACACTGTCCTAACTCATTTTAGCATAACAACCCTCCAAGAAAGGTTTTGTACTTTTAAGCTGTGGAGCTACTCTATCTAAGGAGATGTGTTCTAGAACATTTAAGAAGATAGAGAAGGTGAAGGCGGTTCCTTATGCATTAGTTGTAGGAAGCCTCATGTATGCTAAAAACGAGACCAGATATCTGTTTTGTCGTGGGCATAGTTAGCAGATATCAGAGTAACCCAGGTTAAGGAAATTGGATTGCGGTAAAAGCATATATTAGTGCTTGAGAAGGACTAAGGATTACATGTTGGTTTACCGGGCAGACCAATCTCCTATGGGTTATACGGATATAGTATTCCAATCAAATAGGGTCTAATATGAGTATTCCTCGGGGTTTTGTGTTTACTTTAGGAGGTGGAACCATAGTTTGGAGGAATGTTGCGCAGCGGCTGCGTGACGGACTCCACCATGGAAGCTGAGTGTCTGGTAGCCTCTAAGGCGGCCAAGAAAGCTATATGGTTCAGGAACCTCAAGATTGACTTAGATGTGATTCCTGGTTTGCCCAGAGCTATCACATTTTGTTGTGATAAAAATGGTGCAGTTGCAAACTCGAAGGAACCACGAGTCTATAAGGCAAGTAAACACATAGAGCGCAAGTACCACCCTGGTGAGGAATAACTGTTGTTGCCTAGATTACATCAGATGACGACCTAGGAAGATCTATTCACCAAGGCCTTGATAGCGAGAGCTTTTAGGCATGTGGAGGATCAGGGAGTCAGATGTATGACATTTCGTAGCAAAGTCCTTTAGTACAAGTGGGAGATTGTTGGGATGTATACTAAAAGCCTTGCTTTTGGTATAAGAACATCTACGTTTTGAAAGAGAATCACATAATTATAGGTTGCATATTTATATTAGTATTTGCACAAAATGTCTCATATTTTGCATTGTAAATAATATGGTGCGTGGTGACGCACAAAAGATCATGTTATCAGTTCCTTGCAGAGTATAAGAAGAGGCTCACAGCCGAGATGGAATTAGACAAACCATCGGGATGGTTGTAGTATAATTAAGTGTGGTTTATCTTAACCATAGAATCACACTAGTGCACTTTGTGTGCATTGAGGACCAAAATAGAGGTCATCCAATTTATATTGACTTTATAATTGGATTGGACCTCGGATATATTATGGAGTACAATCTCTAAATCTCGAAATAATAACGTGCACGTGTACTTAATTATTGTTTCTTTGATTTACCAATGGGCGAGATTTATTCTGCTAAATCGATAGGCACGGTAAGTTGGGAAACAATATTATTTGCATAGTGTACCGTTGATTATTGACGGAATCCGTGTCCTGGTGAGTTGGGATGATGATGCCTCCTTGATGAGCTCATAAGGTTCATCATGTTAAATCTTGCAAGTGGACTATGGTCCAACATGATGAAAAGGTTGAGTGGTACTAATCAACGATCAAGAGGTTGATTAATTAAAATTGTCAGTAATTTAAATTAATCAACGGGCATTCGATATCTTAAACATGGGGAGATGGATGTGCTCATAATAGGTGGAGCCTATATGAAAATATGGGTGTTGGTAAGGAAGTTCAATGGGGATCTTTTAGTGGAATGAATCCTCATTAATGGATCAGATTTGGATCCATTAGCGGACCAAGACCCAACTCCTCCTCATGGTACCTATCATAGCCCTATATATACCCCATGGAAGTCATGAAACCAAGGATAATTAATCCAATTAATCACAAAACCCTACCCTCTCTCTTTCTCTCTCTCTCCCTTCTCTCGTAGGTCATCGAGGCAAGGGAGGGGAAGGTGTTTTCTCCTTCTTCTTTCCCTCATCTCCTTCATAGGTCCTTGGCTGACATTCACAGGGAAAAGGAGAGGCTCTACTCTTCCTTCTATGATCGGCAGGAGCTGGAAGGTGGAGGAGAGGTGGTCGGCGGCAAGGATTGGGCGGCGCCGGTAGCAAGGTTGAAGAAGGACTCTAGGGAGGAGAAGGATCATCCTCTTCTCCTCCTTTTCTTCGTCCTTACTTGAGCACACACAGGCAAAGGGAAAAGGAGTGGTCGGCGGTGAGGAGTTGCTCTCCTCTAGCACCGGCGGCAAGTGGAATAGGAGGAAAGCTCTCCGCGGTGGTTTTAGGGTTGGTGGAAGGAGAAGAAGCTCTTTCTCTCTTCTTCTACCAATTCTTCTTCTTCATTGTCTTCCTCTCGGTGATGCCTTGTGGACGACTATCCTTGGAAACTTGGTGTGGTCGGCGGCGCAAGGAGGAGAGGAAGAAAGGTGGTCGGCGGGTAAACCCTAGCTCTAGGGTTTGTTGGCGCAAAAGAGAGGAAGAAGAAGGAGGATTAATTAGAGGCCTTGGTGACTCCGCGTCTTCATAGATCATTGCCCACACGACGTCCAAGAAGGGAGGGTTATATGGTAGAAGACTGTGAGTTAAAAGACGAGGTATATCTCTTTTTGGCTCCTTACAAGTTTCTATCATTTTATGTGATATGCTTATTATTGCATGTGTGGTTTTGATTAATTATTATTGAGTTAATTATTAGATAATTAATTATAATGATTAATCATGTCATGGACCCCGAAGATAAACACAAAAATCGGCGATCCGCTCGTCGTCTTTTCCGTGGTCAATTGATTCGAAAAGTTACAAGGCCTTATCTTTGAGTTTGGCTAAGTTGTAACTTAAATCAATTGATACGATGACGAGACGGTCGTTTGCGGGATAAGTCTCCATCCGGATTAAATGTTAATCCGTAGACATGGAGAGGCCTCTCATGTTCGACCCTATGTTCATTTAGGAAACCCGCCAAGCTATTCCTATCAGTTGAGGCCATCTCAGGCGCCCTCAAGGGGTTGAGGCCATCCCAGGCGCCCAACATCCCAAGCGCCCGAAACATCCCAGGCGCCTCAATACTCCAAGGCACCTAGGATGAAGGATTTATCCTTGTGTTGAGTTCGCTGGTTCGGATCAAGTTTGACCACTGTGAGGTGCCTTAATGGGCTCTAGGGCACCCGAATGCAGTGTATAAAAGGGAATGGAAGCCGTGTTTTCAGATAATCATCTTTCACATCCGCTTACTCATTCTTTGCAAAGGAAAAGTGTTGAGACGAAGCTCTGCGACCAAGGAGGCTCCAGGAGGAAGTGAGCGACGCTTTGGAGTTCCAGATTGGTCAGGATTGCCATCTTTTGTTTGGTTTGCATTTATTCATAAGTTATACTTATTTCATTACTATTATTGTGCTTGTACTTAAACTGTAAGACAGGTTTCTAGCCTTCGGAAATTCCGGAAAGGAGACCACTAGTGGACGGGTGTTACCCGTAATTAGGCCTTGGATGTACTGACCTTGGGGGGTTGAGAATCAAGTAAATCCCGCGTGTTATTGTTGTGTTTTCACTTTATCTTTTATTCCGTTGCTACTAACCACTCTGATATTAAGCGAACGATCAATGAAGATTCAGAGCAAAATTTCGAGTCAATATTCAACCCCCCCCTCTATCGATGCCACTGATCCCACAATTGGTATTAGTGCGGGTGGCTATGATCAGACTCACCGCCGAAGGAGCAAGAAGGCCATCAATTGATGGGGAGTCATGGGTGAAAAAGGTATATTTTTATTATGTTTAATTTTAAATTTCAAATAATCTGTTTCAAGTGTAAGGAGAGAGGGCACTATAAAAATCAGTGTCCTACTCATAAGACTCGTACATCACCACCGACGGCAATGGAGGTACCAGCGCTAGGAGCCTGGAGGGATAAGAGCCACATCATATGCTTTAAGTGCCAAAACTATGGGCATTACAAGAATCAGTGTCCAGACTGGAGGATAAGTGAGTCCAAAATGCCAAGAAATGGGAAAAAGGTAAAGAAGGTACAAAATTTTAATTCTTGCAGAAGTATTCCTGTCAATTTAGATTCAAATGTATATGATAATTTTCTTTCCAGAAATACCCCCATGCATGCGAGCATAACCTTTAATTTTTCTGATAAATTAGTTTTTCTGTATAGCAAACTTAATATATTACATGATAAAGTAGCTAGTAATGGACCCAAATCAAATATTGATAATATTAAAATATTAAATATGAACTCCTTAATTTTTAATATTAATATTGCAATCATAGAAATTAATTCTAACTTTATTCAGTTAATCCTAAAAATCCTAAAAATAATCCTAATAATTCTAAAGATAGAAACCAAACCTTAATTAATAATTCTGAAGAGAGTAATCAAACCTTAATTAATGATTCTGAAGATAATAATCAAACTGTAATTAATAATTCTGAAGATGATTATGAAACTGTAATTAATAATTTAGAAAATAATAATGAAACTTTAATCAATAATTCTCAAAATAATTCAAATAACTTTGAAGATAATTATGAATCCTTAATTAATTATTCTACTTATTTTGAAGATAATGATATAACTTTAATTAGTAATCCTAAAAATTTATCTACTTATTTTGAATATAATGATACAACCTTAATTAATAATCCTGAAAATTATTATACTTATTTTTAAGATAATGATACAACTTTTATTAATTCTGAATATAACTCTGAAGATGAATAAGAATATGATTCTGAAGATGTAAATGAATTTACCAAAATTGAAGCTATAATTAAAAAGGATTATAAGAATTCAAATAAAATAGAAGTATGAAATAAAATTGAAAACATAAAATCAAAAGAAATAATAGATCAAACAAATTTTTTGAATTAATGGAAATGATATAATTAGACCCAAAATTATTATTCAAATCTAAAAATTTAAATCTTAATTAAATCTTAAATTCAAATTTAATTCTTAAAAACTTAAATCTTAATTAAATCTCAAATTTAATTCTTAAAAACTTAAATCGTAATTAATCACAAATCTTAAAAACTTAAATCTTAATTAATCACAAATCTTAAAAACTTAAATATAAATAATCTAAATCTCAAATTTAATAATTCTTAAAATATTTAAAGCTAATTGAATAAATCTTAAATTTTAATTAACAATTCAACTTTAATTAGAAACTTAATCCTTAATTCAAATCCATGGACTAAATTTAAATTGATTACCTTCAATTATGAAACTAAGTAAAATTCTACCCAACTGAAATATTCAACTTGATAATAATAAATATGTCAAAGTGGGTTCACACGTTTTGTATCAAATCGATAATTTAATACTTTATTAGAAATCTAATTAAAATGATTTGACTTGATTCATACATGCATAACTGCCATGCTAATGCATCTGTTTATTTTTTCATATATATCAACCATGTTATTCATGCTAGCTTACTTTTTGCTTAACTTAGAATGGCTAGATAGGAAAAAGATTGGTTGATACTTGCTTATCATAGTACCAGGGTGGGGTGAGATGATAGTATGTTGGGGAAACTTGGTCTGGGAAGTCAGGAAGGGTAAGGAGTACCCGACTTGGTCGACCTAGCTAAGTGGAATTAGCCAAAGCTACCTCGTCACATCCTAGACTAGTTAGACCAGAGTTTCTCAAAAAGTAAATTGAAAGTATCATTTCTTTAAAAGGCTTTGTCTAAGGAAAGGGTCATTGTTCCGATGTCCAAGAAGGCTCCTGTGCCTCGCCAAGACCTGGAAGCCAATTATTGAAATTTACTTTTAAGTTACTAAATGATAAACTTGAATCTAACTCAAGGTCAAACAATCTATAAAATTAAATTGAGAAAAATTATTCAGGCATCTCACAACACCCATAAGGCAACCATGCTTATTTGTACTGCGACACTTAGAATGCGTGAAATCATAAGGACTAATCACTTGATAAATATTTTCAAAATGTTTCCAAAAATCCTTAAAATATTTTCTTAAAAATCTATTTTATAAATAGTGATTAAACATAATAATGTTTTAATGAATTTCATGCATGATTGTGTGTACCTATAAATATATTTAAAAATTATATATCTTTTTGAAAGTTGTTTGACCTGCACTTAGACACAAATCCTCTAGGTTAACACTAAAGTCCCTTAAGACACTTAGGTAGAGTTCTTTGTAGTTAACAACGGTAGCCAGAAGGTGTCGGGTTCAGGGGGAGTCTATCATTTTGCGATTTTTTTTAAAAATTATTCTTTTCGAAAATTTATCTTTTCCAAAATGGTTTTTGTTTAAAAAACTATTATTTCCTTCAAAATGCTTTTTAAAAAATGTTTTTCAAAAATTTATTATGTCTTTTAAAATATTTTCAAAAAATACTTCTACAAAAATTATCATATTCTTTCAAAAATATTTTTTCTAAAATATGCGTTAATTGCTCTTATGATTTGGATAAACTCTAAAGACACATAGGAAATTTTCCTTATGATCTGCAAGGATTCCTAAGATTGTGTCAGACTTAGGGGGAGTCTCAATCAAAAGAATAATTCGTCTTTTAATTTCTAATTACTTTAAAATCTTTCTTAAATTTTTTTTATAATTCTTTTTGTTTGAGTCAAATCCTAAGACTCAGAGAAAGATCAACTTGTGGCCAACAAGCTTCCTAGGACTGTGTCAGGTTTAGGGGGAGGTTCAAATTAAAAGAACCATTAGAAGTTTCAAAAATACAATATTTTGAAAAAATACTATCTTTTCAAAAATACTTTATTTTTGAAAATACAATATTCTTATTTTCTAAAACATATTTTAAAAATCTTTGAAAAATTACTTGAGTTTGGAAAAATCTTCGATACACATAGGAAAGTTTTCCTTGTGGTTAACAAGGTGTCCTGAGATTGTGTCAAATTGGTGAGGAATCCAAATCAATAAATTTATTATTTTTTAAAAATGTAAATACATATATTGAAAATACTTTATCTTGATTAAAAAATCTTTATGACACATAGGAAATTTACTTATAGTCAACAAGATTCCTACGATTATGTCAGATTTAGGAAAATTCAAATCAATAAAGTACTTATCTTTTCAAATTTTATTCAAGTACTTAGCATCTCTTAAAATATTTTCTAATAAAGGTACTTGGTTTTTTAATAAAAAAAGGGAGGATTTTTGAAAATTATGTTTTCTTTAAAAAACTTAAATATTTTCAAAAATCATATTGTTAGTATAAATTTTAACTTAAATCTTTATTATTACCTTAAATTTCTTTTTGATGTGTGTCAAAGGGGGAGAGAGTACCTTAAGTTAGATTTTTTTTTTTCTATTTTTCCCCAAGAATTGACCTCTTAGACCAAAACCTAACTTAAGATTATTGTCAAACATAAAAAAGGGGATGATTGTTGTTGCAAAAAGTATCACATATGAACATTCAACCTCTAGTGTTTCGATGTTTTACAAATTACTATGATCTGGTAAAAATAATCAAGGGTTAAGCCAAATAGGATCTGATGTTTGGTAGAGTAATCCCAGGTTTGATCAGTTTGACAAAGGGTTAGCCAAATAGGACTTGATGTTTGGCAGAGTGAATAGTACCTAGGGTTGGTTAGTTTGACCAAGGAATAAGCCAAATAGGACTTGATGTTTGGTAGAGTGACTAAACCTATATCTGGTTAGATAGACCAAGGACTGAGCCAAACAGGACTTGATGTTTGGCAGAGAAAAGTCTAGTCTGGATTAAGATGACTAGCAATGAAGTCTTTATCGAGGAACGAAATCCTAGTGAGTGAAGCTAGGTGAATGAAATCCTGATGAGTGAAGCTGGGTCCTAGTAAAAGTGAAGCTAGGTGGACGAAATCCTGGTGAGTGAAGCTAGGTGGACGAAGTCCTGGTGAGTGAAACTAGACACGAAGTCCTGGTTCAGGGAATTGGGCATGAAGACCTGGCCAAGAGTTGGGCACTGAAGTCCTGGTTCAAGGAATTGGGCACGAAGTCCTGGTCGAGGATTGGGCAAAAGACTTAGCCGAGCAAGGACTACAGAAAGAAGTAGAGACGGATCAAGGATTAGATGTCTCGAGATCTGAGAGTCTCGGAGGCTGAGCAAAAGTCCAACCAAAGGTCCCGGTTGGCAAAGGGTAACTTCTCTAGGGTGGAGTAAGTGAGGACGCGTTCCCCGGGAAAGGGAACAGTAGGCGTCGGTTCGACCTAGGATTTCATTTGAAATCCAAAGTCAGAATCATTAAACTCTAGCTGTCAATCATTAAGGCTTAGGATTATTTGTTTGTCTTGCAGGAACTTGGAGTTGGAGGCAAGATAGGAGAGCAAACGCAAGAAAATAAGGTCCTGGGAAAGGGCTTCCTAAGCACCCGGATCAACCCAGGTGCCCTATATGGAGCCCTCAAGGGGTTGAGGCCATCCCAGGCGCCCAACATCCCAGGCGCCTGAAACATCCCAGGTACCTCAGTGCTCCCAAGCATCTGGGATGTAGGATTTTATCCCTGTTCCGAGTTCGCTAGTTCAGATCAAGTTTGACCACTGTGAGGTGCCTCAATGGGCTCTAGGGTGCCCGAATACAGTGTATAAAAGGGAATGAGAGTCATTCTTTCAGATACTTAACTTTCACATACGCTTACTTATTCTTTGCAAAGGAAAAGTGATAAGACAAAGCTCTGTGACCAAGGAGGCTCTTGGAGGAAGTGCGCGACGCTTTGGAGTTTCAGATTGGTTGGCATCTGTAGGATCGGTGTCGGTCGATAGAAGGGGGTGAATATCGACTTGAAAAATTCGTCGGAAAACGTATTTTATCGAGGTTAGTATGCAGCGGAAATAAAAATAAACTTAAAGAAAGACAAAATAAACATGTTGGTGTTAGGATGTATACTAAAAGCCTTGCCTTTTGGTGTATGGTCATCCACATTGTGAAAGAGAATCACAACAACACTAGATGCGTGTTTACATTAGTATATGCATAAAAGTCCAATACTGTGCACTGTAGATAACATGGTGTGTGGTGTCATACGGAAGATCATGTTATCAGTCCCTTGCATAGTATAAGTTAGAGGCTCACAACTGAGATGGAATTGGACAAACTATCGGGATGGTTATAGTGTAATTAGGTGTGGTTGGTCTTGACCATAGAATTACACTAGTGTGCTTTGAGTACATTGAGCAGGACCAAAACTGGAGGTTATCCAATTTGTACTGGCTTGATAATTGGATAGGACCTCAGATTTTATTATGGAGTACAACCCATAAATCCCGATATAATAACAGCCACATATTATTAATTATTGTTTCTTTGATTTACCAATGGGTGAGATCTATTTTGTTAGATCGATAGACCCGGTAAGTTGGGAGATAATATTAATAATATGGTGTGTCATTGATTATTGACAGAATCCGTGTCCTGGTGAGTTGGTATGATGATGTCCCCCCTTGATGAGCTCAAAAGGTTCATCATGTTAAACCCTACAGGTGGATTTGATCCAACATAATGATAAGGTTGAGTGGTACTAATCAATAATCCAGAAGTTAATTAATTTGAATTGTCAGTAATTTAAATTAATTAACGGGCATTCGCGTAATTAGTGGAGCCCATATGTAAATATGGGGGTTGGTGAGGTAATTCATTGGGGATTCTTTAGTGGAATGGATCTTCATTAATGGATCGGGTTTGGATCCATTAGCAGGCCAAGATCCAACTCCTCCTCATAGTCCCTATCATAGCCCTATATATACCCCATGTGGCATGAAACCGAGTTAATCGATTAATCCAATTGAAACACAAGAAAAATCCTAGTCTATTCTCTCCCCTCTCTCTCTCGATCTCCCTCTCTCCCTCTCGGTTGAGCGGCACCGAACAAACAACCTTGTTGTTTGTTTTTCTCTCCATGCAAAGCAGCGCCGAACAAAAACAACAAGGCTATTTTTTTTAATCTCCATGCAGTGAGGCACCGACGAAAAATAGCAGAAGCTGTTTCTGTTTTCTCCACACGTGAGGTGAAATGGGGCATGCATGGATGTGCATCCAAACGGAATTCAAGAGCTCCGTTGAAGAAGTTGCTTCGACGTTCTCCAATGCAATAGAGCAACTTCATCGCCGGGGCTAGAGTTCAAGACCGTTCCTTCTCCAAGCAGTCGGTGGTGCTCATGCTCTCCATTGAAGAGAAGTTGTTTATGCAACTTCAGCGCTCGGTGGAGAGTGAAAGCGGACGACTGAGGAGAAGATGCTCACGGGCGTGGAGAAAACAAGTTGCTAGAGCAACTTGATTGGTGGCGGTGAGAGACCAAGTTGCGTGGGTGCAGCTTGTTGGCGGCTGAGAGAAAAGCAAGTTGGAGTTGTGGACTTGCTCAAAACACAAGTTGCTAATGCAACTTGGAGCCACTCAGAACACAGGAGCTCCAAGATACTTGCTATTTAGACGCCAACGTTGGGAGGAGAGGAGTAGTAGGGTTTGTGTTTGGATTATTTTCTTCCTTGGATTGGCCGGTGGCATCCCTTTGGTTAGGGATTGGTTGGCGCAAGGAGAAGGGATTGACTTGGTGACAACAATTCTTGGTAGATCGTCGCCCATACGACGTCCAAGTGGGGAGGGTCATACGGTAGAAGATCGCGAGATAAAAGGGAAGGTATAATTCTTCCCAAGCTCCTTATGTTTCATTGTGCCTTGTTTGCTTTGCCTCGTCATTTCATGTATGTTTGTTAATTATTTTGATTGTTTGTCATGGATGATAATTAACTAACTGGACCCCGACCATAAACACAAAAGTCGGCGATCAACTCGTCATCTTTTCCGCGATTAATTAATCCGAAAAGTTACAAGGCCTTAACCTTGGGTTTCGGCTAAGTTGTGACTTGGATTAATTAATACGATGACGAGATGGTCGTTGGGAGACGGGTCTCCATTCAGATTAATTTTTAATCCGTAGACATGGAGAGGTCTCTCAAGAGCGACCAATTTTTCGTTATGGAAAATCGCCAAGCCATACCTAATAATTCGTGATAGAGCTGAGGTTTCTGGTTTTGTGTGTTTAGGATTGGTTAATTTTTACATTTTTCATACATTATATTTTGCTGGATGAAATGTGGATGTACGTAGGCTAACTTTGTATTGCTGGCACTGGATTCCAACTTATCATGGCCAAATATTTGATGTGTGTAATTGTTTATGCAATGATTGTAAATTAATTAATCCTCGGGGTTGACGAGGCTAGGTTGTATTTAATTTTTGTAATTAAATACGGCACATGTTTAGCTGAGCTTTTTATTTACACTCCTTTATAGAGTATAGGATCAATGTTGTAAATAATTAGCTAGTCATCTCGGCTCGGAGATCTCTCAAGGTGGCTTGTGCATAAGGAAGGGAGGAGTGGACGAGGTGACGACGCGACTAGAGGCGCATTAGAGACCAAGGCCATAAAAGATGGAAAATCTACGATTTTCTTTTTCATTATGTTGGTTATGTGCTTGTTGTGTGCGTGCTAGTTAAAATTCCTTGTAATAAATAACTAAGTGGGAGAGGGACCCTAAGGGTCCCATGGCCTTCATTACAATCCGATAAGTGATGCGAACAAGTCTGCGCGTCGGCTCTGAGTGCCTTCCTCCCCATCGGATGGGCTTGTTCTGCGGATCACTGGGTTGGAAAAGACTATAGAAAATTATTAAAGAGCGTGTGTACTTCCCCATCGGAAGGCACATAATCGGAAATAATTTTCTTAGTGTCGTGTAATGGTAAACACTTAGATGCGAATAATAGTATCCTGCCCATTGGAGTCACTGCTATTATTTTGCAGGGCCGAAGTTAACCAACTATTAATCTTACTTGTCAAAAAGTTAGGTTGACGAGATAGTAAGATTAATGGGTAAAACCTCCTCTTACGAATGTAGAAATCCGTATACGTCCACACCATCATGGCATGCGAATTTCTCGGTGTATAGAGGTGTTGGTTGATTTCAAAAATTTATTGTTTTGAGGAATCAATTTATTTTTGATTTCTAAAGTAGTGTATATTGTGATTCTTAGGATTTTCAAAATAGCCTTTAACCCATTAGTGACCATACTTAAGGAAAATAAATTTACTTGCCCCAGTTACATAGACTGGAAAAGAAACCTAGACATTGTCCTTACTGCTGAAGAGTACAAATATGTGCTCTTCGAAGAATGTCCTGAAGATGATGGCCCACCTCAATGAGATTGAGGTTCTTAGAGGACAAATCCACGGGGAAACCCAAGTCGATATAATACTCCAATCTCTGCCTAGGAGTTTTGAGCAGTTTCGTCTCAACTATAACATGAATAAGCATGAGTATACGTTGGGGGAACTCCTGGGAGAACTCCAGACGGTAGAGGGGTTGTTTCGTCAGAGTTCACAAGCCTTGGTTACTCAGAAGGTTTCTACTTCTATCTCGAATGGCAGGAAGAAGAAGAGACAAGGTGGGTACAAGAAGGCGGCTGGATCGCAAGGACCTCAGACTGGCGTGAAGTTGCCGAAAGGCAAGTGCTTCATGAACCAACAGACTGGACATTGGAAGGTGAACTGTCCCCATCATCAAGACAAAGGTATTTTCTCATGCTTAGTTGTTAAAACATGTTTAGCGTTGGTATCTACCATGTAAGATGTGTATACTGAAATACATGAATTTCTTTATATGAACATCTTTATTATAAAAAGAGATCACAACTACACTAGGTGCCTGTTTACATTAGTACATGCATGAAGTCCAATTACTTTGCATTGTAGATAACATGGTGTGTGGTGTCACACGGAAGATCATGTTATCAGTTCCTTGCTTAGTATAAATAGAGGCCCACAACCGAGATGGAATTGGACAACCTATCAGGATGGTTGTAGTGTAATTAGGTGTGGTTGGTCTTGACCATAGAATTACACTAGTGTGCTTTGAGTACATTGAGCAGGACCGAAACCTGAGGTTATCCAATTAGTACTTACTTGATAATTGGATAGGACCTCAGTTTATATTATGGAGTACGATCCCTTAATCCCGATATAATAACGGACATATATTATTAACTATTATCTCTTTGATTTACCAAAGGGTAAGATCTATTCTGTTAGATCGATAGGCCTGGTAAGTTGGGAGATAATATTAATAATATGATGTGTTATTGATTATTGACGGAATCCGTGTCCTGGTGAGTCGGGTTGATGATGCCCCCTTGATGAGCTCGAAAGGTTCATCATGCTAAACCCTGTAGGTGGGTTTGATCAGGCATGATGATAAGGTCGAGTGGTACTAGTCAATGACTCAGAGGTTAATTAATTTGAATTGTCAGTAATTTAAATTAATTGACGGGCATTCAAGATCTTAAACACGGGGGGATGGACAACTCGTAATATGTGGAGCCCATATGAAAATATAGGGGTTGGTGAGGAAGTTCAATTAAGATCCTTTAATGGAATGGATCTTAATTAATGGATCGGGTTTAGATCCATTGGTGGGCCAAGATCCAACCTCTTCTCTTGGTCCCTACCTTAGCCCTATAAATATCCATAGAGATCATGATACCAAGGCTTGATCAATTCCATTGGAAAAACCCTTGGCCTCTCTCTTTTCTCCCTCTCATCCTCTCTCCTAGGGCGCCAACGCACACCAAGAAGAGAAGCTCCCTTCTCTTCTTCTTCTCTCCTTCTTCTCTCTTGGCGTGGGCTACTAAGAAAGTGTTGGGTCCGGGTGCATGTTGACAAGGATACAAGTTCGTAAAATTTTAAATTTTTACGTGCAGCGGAAGAATTAGCATAAAATAATATCTCAAATTACTTTAACCACGTATCTAGCATGCAACCTTATGATGTGTGGACATGATCATAAATTAAAACTTTACAGAAAAGTAAACTAATTTACTTAGTACCTCGCGTAATTCGAAGTAAGGGACGAGATCCAACCGTAGCGTCCCTTGGAAGCTCCGCCTCTATTCGCGTCCACGCCGAGTTCTCTTCGGGATGACTTCGCAAAGTCACGAGTTTTGTGCCGACGAGAACTACTAGATTCTCTAAAGGCACAACTAGAAGATCAAGAGAGAAGAAAGGAAACTAACCACCAAGAAACGGAATCTAAATTCTGGGAAGGAAGGAGTTGCGTTCCGCTTCTTCTTCTTCTTCCTTGGCTCCTTCTTGATGGAGGTTGCTCACGCCAACTCTTGGAGAAGAAGGTGCGCCAGCCCTAGGAGGAGGAGGCGCCGACCCTAGGGTAAACTAAGGGGCACCGGCCCTAGGTGGGAAGGAGAAGGGGAGGAAGAGAATAAGAGAGAGAGAGGGAGAGAATTAATCTCTTGATTACTCTATTGGGAATTCAAGGTTTGCCTTTGGTTCCTTTATATAGTAGTTTCTCCATTGCCAAGTCTCTCTTTTAACGGAATTTTTCATAAGAAATTTATCCTATAAATTTTCTTATGAATTATTCTGTTTAAGCCAAGTTTTATTATAACTAACTTTATAATAAAACAAATAGATCTCTCCTTTTATTATGGAATAAATTTTACAAGAAAATTATAGATTTTCTTATTATGGAAAAATCAATTCATAATTGATTTTATAAAATTAAAATAAACCATTCCATGGATCTTTTAATTTCCATAAAAAAGAATAAATTTCTATAAATTTCTTTATATAAATTTCTTTATACAAATTTATTTATCCATAATTTATAAAACAAATCGCGCTAGATTTATTTTATTAATTAAACCAATTAAATTGGTTTCTCCCCAATGATTTGGCCGGCCAAACCAAAGGGGGTTGGCACCCTCTTTGGCCGGCCAAACCGAGCCGAACCGATCGCGAATTAAACTCATTTAATTCGCCCAATAAGCCTTCAAAAGACTTGGTCATTTTTAGCTTCCGTTGCGCCTCTGATTAACTCAGATTCGACTTATTTCTCTTGATCGAAAAATCTAATTTTCAACTCGTTTTAAATCCCTCGGATTACTCGTAGTGCGTGTGACTAAATAGGCTTTCGATTTATGTTGGCCGTCTATAATCAACTAATTATAGAACGATCATGAGTGGCACCTAGTAGTACATCATGACCCCCAATTAATCGAAAGATCAACGGTTGACCTCAGAAGTAATTCTGAAACCCTTCAGCAGCTCTAATGAATCGTGCCCCATTCCCTTCACCATCTTATACCCACTTGGTTTAGGACATGGTCTGTGTGTGTCAGTCCCCACTAGGCTGACTACGTCACATCTAGCCCAAGTAGTGTCTTTCTCGTCCTTTAGATTTCTAATTACTCTCATGTATTTAAGAGACTCACACTCTAAACATGACATGCTCTGGTCAGAGGCTTTGAGTAACAATCCGACGATAGGCCTGGGTATACATCTCCTCGCAAGGAGTGGTGAATCCTTTGTAGGCTGTTCAAACATCTTCGGGCACTTCGGCTTATACCCAATCATCCTGGGTCCACACCTCCTTGGAGATGCTTGCTTAAGATGTTAAAGTATAAGTCTCCATGACCAAGATGACTTGAACACCGCAAGTCAAAGGAACATCGCACTTAAGCTACAGTAAGAACTTCACTGACATATCTATATAGATTACCATATGAAGTTTTACAGCTAGTCACTCCAATGAACTAGTTCCCTTAACTAGCATCCATGTTTATCTCCGGACATCCCAATGTCACCAGCCAGTGAGAATCAGCTGATTAGAGAATAACCCATGCTAGTCTCAACAGAATTGATAGTGTCCGTTTTTATCAATTCATCGACTAGGGATATTTTCAATACTTCACAATTGCACATGTAGAGATAATCACTAGTTGTGATCTCATCACAAATTCTCTTATGCTGTGAATTGTATTACGGACATTCAGTAGATGAGTTTAAGATCCCAATCAAATACACAAACATGTATACTCAAATAGTGAATTTTCATTTATTAAAATAAATGTTTACAATCATAAGGCGATTGCCTTAGGACACTTCTCTCATATCACTAACAAACTCCCACTTGGCCTAATGCCAATCGCTACGGTATCCAATACCACAGGCTCTAACATGACCCTCAAGCTTGCTCTGAGGCAAGGCCTTAGTTAAAGAATCCGCTAAATTCCTTTTAGTGGGAATTTTCTCAATTTGTATATCATTCCTACTTATAATCTCTCTGATCAGATGATAGCGGTGAAGCACGTGTTTGGATCGCTGATGAGACCTTGGTTCCTTTGCTTGTGCAATAGCTCCATTGTTGTCTCAATAAACCGGTATTGCTTCATCAATGGTTGGAACCTCACCAAGTTTTGAGACAAACTTCTTGATCCAGACTGCTTCCGTGGTAGAATCCGCTATGGTGTCTTGTTTGGAACTCTTCCAACTTATTGCGCCTCTATTCAAGATAAATACGTATCCAGACTGAGATTTGGAGTCATCCTTATCTGTCTGGAAACTGGCATCTGTATACCAACGTATTACCATATCTCCTTCTCCATATATTAGGAACACATCCTTAGTTCTTCTTAGGTACTTAAGGATTGTTTTGACAGCCGCCCAATGATCCATTCCTGGATCAGACTGGTATCTGCTCGTGACGCTCGGAGCATACGATACATCGGGCCAAGTACATAGCATAACATACATGATAGATCCTATCGCGGATGCATAAGGAATCTTATTCATGCAAATCCTCTCGTCTTCTGTGCGCGGACACATAGACTTTGAAAGGTTGATCCCATGCCTGATGGGAAGGTAACCTTTCTTGGATTCCGACATGCTAAACCCTTTTAGCACTCGGTCTATATATGTAGACTGCGAAAGACCAAGCAACCGTTTTGATCTATCTCTATAGATTCTAATCCCAAGGATATAGGTTGCTTCTCCCAGGTCTTTCATGGAGAAAGTTTTGGACAACCAAATTTTAACTGTCTGTAAAACTGATATATCGTTTTCTATAAGTAATATGTCATCGACATATAAAACTAGGAATACGACTGCACTCCCACTAACCTTCTTGTACACACAAGGTTCGTCAGGATTTTGTGAGAAATCAAACTCTTTGATTGTCTCATCAAAACGGATGTTCCAGCTCCTAGATGCTTGCTTCAGTCCATATATGGATCGTCGAAGCTTGCATACTTTGTTTTATCAACCGATGTGAAACCTTCAGGTTGTATCATGTATACATCCTCAAGCAGGTTTCCATTAAGGAAAGCTGTTTTCACATCCATTTGCCATATCTCATAATCATAATGAGCTGCTATGGCCAGGAGCATCCGAATGGATTTAAGCATAATTACCTTCCATGTCGGTTTTCTTCTTGAAGACCCACTTGCACCCTATGGGTTTAATCCCTTCAGGTGGGTTAACCAAGTCCCATACTTGATTTTTGTACATGGGATCCATTTCCGACTTCATGGCTTCAAGCCATTTGTCCCTTTCTGAACATTTCAGAACATCTTCATAACTGATAGGTTCGTCATCGCTTATGAGTAACACGTCATTCGATTCGCTTATGAGAAATCCGTATCTCTCTGGAATATTGCGTGTCCTATCAGATCTACGAAGAGGTGGTGTTGTTTTAGGTTCAACTGATAGCTCATCATTATGAGTTATTGGTTGTGGGTCTAGACTAGGTGTCTCTGTAATGTCTATTGGAGTTTCTTGAACTTCATCAAGTTCAATGTCACTCCCACTGTTTTCTTGTAAAAGAAATTCTTTTTCCAGAAATACAGCATGCCTTGAAACAAACACCTTTTGTTCCAAGGGATGATAGAATTGGTAACCCTTCGTTTCCTTAAGGTATCCAATAAATAGACATTTATCAGACTTAGCATCCAATTTGTCTGATACAGTCCGCTTCACATAAGCAGGACAACCCCATATCTTAAGGTGAGTTAAGTGAGGTTTCTTACTATTCCATGTCTCATATGGAGTAGTAGAGACTACCTTGGTCGGGACTCTGTTTAGCAAGTAAACAACTGTCTTAAGTGCATAGCCCCAAAAGGATTTTGGAAGAGTTGCATGATTCATCATCGACCTAACCATGTCCATTAAGGTTCGGTTGCGCCTCTCAGATACACCATTATGCTGTGGTGTATATGGCGGAGTCCATTGGGACAATATCCCATTGTCCCTAAGATAATCTTGAAACTCTTGACTTAAGTATTCACCACCTCGATCGGATCGAAGTATCTTAATACTTTTGCCAAGCTGTTTCTCTACTTCATTTCTGAACTCTTTGAATTTCTCAAAAGCTTCAGATTTGTGTTTCATCAAGAACACATACCCGAATCGTGAGTGATCATCGATAAAGGTGATGAAGTAGCTATAGCCTCCTTGTGCAAGAGTTGACATTGGTCCACATACATCAGTATGTATTAGACCAAGCAATTCTCCCACTGGATTACCTTTTCCAGAAAAGGGTAATTTGGTCATCTTGCCTTTTAAGCATGATTCGCATGTATCAAATGAACCGGGTTCAAATGATTCCAGAATTCCACATCGGTGTAATTCGGTCATGCGTTTCTTACTTACATGGCCAAGACGGCAATGCCAAGTGTAGGAGTCTATTCGATTATCTATTCGAGCACGTTTGTTGCTAACTTCGATATTGAAAACGTCATTGGATAAATCTAACGTGTAGATACCATTGCACAAAGTTCCATTCCCATAAAGAACGCCATTTAAAGTTATGTAACAACAATTGTTACTAAAAGTTAAATGATAACCCTTTTCATTCAAACATGAAATAGATACAATGTTCTTTATTAACGAAGGAACAAAATAACAATTATCCAATTCTAAGACACGTCCAGTGGGGAGCTTTAGCAAATATGTTCCGATGGCAACAGCAGCAATCTTTGCTCCATTTCCAACTCCAAATTTGCTTCTCCTTTGACTAGTCTTCTTCTATTCCTTAGCCCCTGTATGTCATTACATATATGTGAGCTACACCCAGTATCAAGTACCCAGGTATTTGAGGAAATAGAGTGACATTCAATAACGAAGATACCTGAAGAGGATGGGGCATCGGATGCCTTATTCTTCAAGGACTCAAGATAAACCTTGCAGTTTCTTCGCCAGTGACCCTCCTTGCCACAATTATGGCAAGTTCCTTTTGGTTTCTTTTCAGTCTTTTTGGCCTTTTTCTTCTTCCCTTTATTCTGTTCTTTGGCCTTCCTCTTAGAACCTTTCTTCGAGGAACCAACTAACAGTACCGTCTTTTGATCCGGCTTTACAGAAGGCTCCACAGTCTTCAGCAGGTTGAGCAACTCAGGAATGGTAGTCTCTAGTTTGTTCATCTGATAGTTCATCACAAATTGTGAATAACTTTTGGGCAAACAATTCAGAATTAAGTCAATACTTAGTTCATGATCCATTGCAAAACCGAGTGTGCTCAGTCGCTCAATGTACCCCAACATCTTTAACACAAACTGCGAGGCAGAAGTGCCTTCCTGCATCTTAGTGGTGAAGAGGAGTCTGGAGACTTCGAACCTTTCGGATCTCGCCTGCTCTTCAAACAACTCATGAAGATGGAAGATGATGGTATAAGCATCCATATGCTCATGCTGCTTTTGCAGCTCAGGTATCATAGAGGCTAGCATGATGCAACTCGCAAGTTCAGAATCGATCACATGTTTCTGATAGGCCATTAGCTGGTCTGGAGTTGCACCTTCTGGAGGATGGTTGGGAAGTTGATCTTCAAGGACATATGAAGCTTCTCTGCCTTGAGGACTATCCTCAGGTTTCGAAGCCAGTCATGAAGTTTGGCCCAGTCAGTTTATTGGTGTCTAAAATGGAACGCAAGTTTAGAGAAGACATGATCGAGTGATTAACCTAGAAATACAAATTAGCTTATGTGAGAAGAATGATAAAGAATGTATCAATATACATTAATTAAAATCCTATTTATTTTTCAAATTGAATAACCCTTTTTATCAATTCGGGAGATTGTAGGAACATCTCCAAATAGGTTGATATCCAACCATAGATAAGAACCACCATGGCTGTGACATCAAGTTATTCTTAGCTATGAAGGTAGGTAATTATACCGATTACATATCACATATATGTAACTATCACTTTATGCTATCAACTAATTGAATGTTTACATAAATCATTGGGTTGTTAACTCATTAACAAGTATGCGACATTATACATAGCACCCAATTTCACCTCTCTTTACATCGACCTTGGCTGTGGCACAACAAATCGATGCTCCAAGCTTAAGGCTGACCCATTAATCAAGAAATAGTTTTAATATGGTTGGAGCTCATTCAACCGTTTAGTCAGGCTTGGATGTGTCCAACAACCATAACTAAGGATTGACCTCTGACTCCAACTGTATTAATCATAAACTAATTCCATGGTTTGAACATGTTGAGGTTCAAGCTGGGCATGGATGTGTCCATCAACCCAAACAAGAAACAAAACTCCGATTCTAACCATATTAATGGAAGGTGTTGCCTTAATATTTTGTAAGGGGTTTTGGGTCTCATCCTTTCTTTTCTAAGCACATTCATGACATTATGTCATGACTAACGATTTCCTTAATAAAGTATGTATGTGACTTAATTTATCAAGTCCCATGAATTGAATTAGGAACCGGATTTCTAATTCTAATTTCATACTTTATTAAAGGAATTGTTTTGGGAAACAATTTCCTAAATTGTCATAATCATTTCGGAAATAATATGTTTAGACTTTGATTTCTCTAAATCAAATCTTATTAAATTAAGAGACAATTCCCTTAATTCAACTACATATTATTTTCATGAAAATCTCATTTAAGAAACTCTATAGGAAATCATTTTCCTAATTAATTTTGGAGATAACAATATGTAAGAGCATCACCTCTTAAATCATATTTTATTCATGGATTTAATTAATTACAACAAATCGTTTTCTAAGGGTGGCTTCCCGAGGCTCAGATACCCAAAGAAAAGTAATTTGTCGTAAATCCAATTTGGTCCGCTTCGGAAGCGTAACCAAATTAAACATGACAATTTCATTTAAAATTGGGAAATTAAATTACAACAACTAACTTTAAATTGGACGGCTCCCCGAGACTCATCCAAAATAAAGAATTTTGTTGTCAATTTAAAAACCAATTCAAATTTAATTGTCAATTAATTGTCCATAAATTTGTCTAGACTTTCTTGAAAGAAAGTGCCCAAAATTGCGAGATTTCATAATAGGTTTTCAGAATAATTGTAAGTTTCTGGTACAAAGAAAACTTACATATTTCAAAATTGGAAAATTTCTAAAATAGAAAATTTCCAAAATTGGAAAGTTTCCAAAGATGGGATGTTTTCACAATTATCATAAAATTCAGAAACTAGATATTTCAAACGTTTGCGAAATTTCATGAGGATTTCCAAACTTTGAAATTCCTAAATCTAAAACTTATAATAATTGGAAAATTTCCATAATTGAAAATTTTTCCAAAATTGAGATTATGACAAAGTTTTCCGCAAAACAATTATATGATTATGTCGAACACTAACCGACTCTGACACCACTGTTGGGTCGGGTGCATGTTGACAAGGATACGGGTTCGTAAAATTTTAAATTTTTACGTGCAGCGGAAGAATTAGCATAAAATAATTTCTCAAATTACTTTAACCACGTATCTAGCATGCAACCTTATGATGTGTAGACATGATCATAAATTAAAACTTTGCGAAAAGTAAACTAATTTACTTAGTACCTCGCGTAATCGAAGTAAGGACAAGATCCAACCGTAGCGTCCCTTGGAAGCTCCGCCTCTATTCGCGTCCACGCCGAGTTCTCTTCGGGATGACTTCGCAAAGTCACGAGTTTTGTGCCGACGAGAACTACTAGATTCTCTAAAGGCACAACTAGAAGATCAAGAGAGAAGAAAGGAAACTAACCACCAAGAAACGGAATCTAAATTCCGGGAAAGGAAGGAGTGCGATCCGCTTCTTCTTCTTCTTCTTGGCTCCTTCTTGATGGAGGTTGCTCACGCCAACCTTGGAGAGAGGTGCGCCGGCCCTAGGGGGCGCCGGCCCTAGGGCAA
>JAGFNQ010007293.1:286537-313007 GCA_024364735.1 Boesenbergia rotunda | reverse complement strand
AAATTTTAAATTTTTACGTGCAGCGGAAGAATTAGCATAAAATAATTTCTCAAATTATTTTAACCACGTATCTAGCATGCAACCTTATGATGTGTGGACATGATCATAAATTAAAACTTTGCGGAAAAGTAAACTAATTTACTTTGTACCTCGCGTAACTCGAAGAAAGGGACGAGATCCAACCGTAGCGTCCCTTGGAAGCTCCGCCTCTATTCGCGTCCACGCCGAGTTCTCTTCGGGATGACTTCGCAAAGTCACGAGTTTTGTGCCGACGAGAACTACTAGATTCTCTAAAGGCACAACTAGAAGATCAAGAGAGAAGAAAGGAAACTAACCACCAAGAAACGGAATCTAAATTCTGGGAAGGAAGGAGTTGCGTTCCGCTTCTTCTTCTTCTTCTTGGCTCCTTTCTTGATGGAGGTTGCTCACGCCAACTCTTGGAGAAGAAGGTGCGCCAGCCCTAGGAGGAGGAGGCGCCGACCCTAGGGTAAACTAAGGGCGCCGGCCCTAGGTGGAAGGAGAAGGGGAGGAAGAGAATAAGAGAGAGAGAGGGAGAGAATTAATCTCTTGATTACTCTATTGGGAATTCAAGGCTTGCCTTTGGTTCCTTTATATAGTAGTTCTCCATTGCCAAGTCTCTCTTTTAACGGAATTTTTCATAAGAAATTTATCCTATAAATTTTCTTATGAATTATTCTGTTTAAGCCAAGTTTTATTATAACTAACTTTATAATAAAACAAATAGATCTCTCCTTTTATTATGGAATAAATTTTACAAGAAAATTATAGATTTTCTTATTATGGAAAAATCAATTCATAATTGATTTTATAAAATTAAATAAACCATTCCATGGATCATTTTAATTTCCATAAAAAAGAATAAATTTCTATAAATTTCTTTATATAAATTTCTTTATACAAATTTATTTATCCATAATTTATAAAACAAATCGCGCTAGATTTATTTTATTAATTAAACCAATTAAATTGGTTTCTCCCCAATGATGTGGCCGGCCAAACCAAAGGGGTTGGCACCCTCTTTGGCCGGCCAAACCGAGCCGAACCGATCGCGAATTAAACTCATTTAATTCGCCCAATAAGCCTTCAAAGACTTGGTCATTTTTAGCTTCCGTTGCGCCTCTGATTAACTCAGATTCGACTTATTTCTCTTGATCGGAAAATCAATTTTCAACTCGTTTTAAATCCCTCGGATTACTCGTAGTGCGTGTGACTAAATAGGCTTTCGATTTATGTTGGCCGTCTATAATCAACTAATTATAGAACGATCATGAGTGGCACCTAGTAGTACATCATGACCCCCAATTAATCGAAAGATCAACGGTTGACCTCAGAAGTAATTCTGAAACCCTTCAGCAGCTCTAATGAATCGTGCCCCATTCCCTTCACCATCTTATACCCACTTGGTTTAGGACATGGTCTGTGTGTGTCAGTCCCCACTAGGCTGACTACGTCACACCTAGCCAAGTAGTGTCTTTCTCGTCCTTTAGATTTCTAATTACTCTCATGTATTTAAGAGACTCACACTCTAAACATGACATGCTCTGGTCAGAGGCTTTGAGTAACAATCCGACGATAGGCCTGGGTATACATCTCCTCGCAAGGAGTGGTGAATCCTTTGTAGGCTGTTCAAACATCTTCGGGCACTTCGGCTTATACCCAATCATCCTGGGTCCACACCTCCTTGGAGATGCTTGCTTAAGATGTTAAAGTATAAGTCTCCATGACCAAGATGACTTGAACACCGCAAGTCAAAGGAACATCGCACTTAAGCTGCAGTAAGAACTTCACTGACATATCTATATAGATTACCATATGAAGTTTTACAGCTAGTCACTCCAATGAACTAGTTCCCTTAACTAGCATCCATGTTTATCTCCGGACATCCCAATGTCACCAGCCAGTGAGAATCAGCTGATTAGAGAATAACCCATGCTAGTCTCAACAGAATTGATAGTGTCCGTTTTTATCAATTCATCGACTAGGGATATTTTCAATACTTCACAATTGCACATGTAGAGATAATCACTAGTTGTGATCTCATCACAAATTCTCTTATGCTGTGAATTGTATTACGGACATTCAGTAGATGAGTTTAAGATCCCAATCAAATACACAAACATGTATACTCAAATAGTGAATTTTCATTTATTAAAATAAATGTTTACAATCATAAGGCGATTGCCTTAGGACACTTCTCTCATATCACTAACAAACTCCCACTTGGCCTAATGCCAATCGCTACGGTATCCAATACCACAGGCTCTAACATGACCCTCAAACTTGCTCTGAGGCAAGGCCTTAGTTAAAGAATCCGCTAAATTCCTTTTAGTGGGAATTTTCTCAATTTGTATATCATTCCTACTTATAATCTCTCTGATCAGATGATAGCGGCGAAGCACGTGTTTGGATCGCTGATGAGACCTTGGTTCCTTTGCTTGTGCAATAGCTCCATTGTTGTCGCAATAAACCGGTATTGCTTCATCAATGGTTGGAACCTCACCAAGTTTTGAGACAAACTTCTTGATCCAGACTGCTTCCGTGGTAGAATCCGCTATGGTGTCTTGTTTGGAACTCTTCCAACTTATTGCGCCTCTATTCAAGATAAATACGTATCCAGACTGAGATTTGGAGTCATCCTTATCTGTCTGGAAACTGGCATCTGTATACCAACGTATTACCATATCTCCTTCTCCATATATTAGGAACACATCCTTAGTTCTTCTTAAGTACTTAAGGATTGTTTTGACAGCCGCCCAATGATCCATTCCTGGATCAGACTGGTATCTGCTCGTGACGCTCAGAGCATACGATACATCGGGCCAAGTACATAGCATAACATACATGATAGATCCTATCGCGGATGCAGAAGGAATCTTATTCATGCAAATCCTCTCGTCTTCTGTGCGCGGACACATAGACTTTGAAAGGTTGATCCCATGCCTGATGGGAAGGTAACCTTTCTTGGATTCCGACATGCTAAACCTTTTTAGCACTCGGTCTATATATGTAGACTGCGAAAGACCAAGCAACCGTTTTGATCTATCTCTATAGATTCTAATCCCAAGGATATAGGTTGCTTCTCCCAGGTCTTTCATGGAGAAAGTTTTGGACAACCAAATTTTAACTGTCTGTAAAACTGATATATCGTTTTCTATAAGTAATATGTCATCGACATATAATACTAGGAATACGACTGCACTCCCACTAACCTTCTTGTACACACAAGGTTCGTCAGGATTTTGTGAGAAATCAAACTCTTTGATTGTCTCATCAAAACGGATGTTCCAGCTCCTAGATGCTTGCTTCAGTCCATATATGGATCGTCGAAGCTTGCATACTTTAGTTTTATCAACCGATGTGAAACCTTCAGGTTGTATCATGTATACATCCTCAAGCAGGTTTCCATTAAGGAAAGCTGTTTTCACATCCATTTGCCATATCTCATAATCATAATGAGCTGCTATGGCCAGGAGCATCCGAATGGATTTAAGCATAATTACCTTCCATGTCGGTTTTCTTCTTGAAGACCCACTTGCACCCTATGGGTTTAATCCCTTCAGGTGGGTTAACCAAGTCCCATACTTGATTTTTGTACATGGGATCCATTTCCGACTTCATGGCTTCAAGCCATTTGTCCCTTTCTGAACATTTCAGAACATCTTCATAACTGATAGGTTCGTCATCGCTTATGAGTAACACGTCATTCGATTCGCTTATGAGAAATCCGTATCTCTCTGGAATATTGCGTGTCCTATCAGATCTACGAAGAGGTGGTGTTGTTTTAGGTTCAACTGATAGCTCATCATTATGAGTTATTGGTTGTGGGTCTAGACTAGGTGTCTCTGTAATGTCTATTGGAGTTTCTTGAACTTCATCAAGTTCAATGTCACTCCCACTGTTTTCTTGTAAAGAAATTCTTTTTCCAGAAATACAGCATGCCTTGAAACAAACACCTTTTGTTCCAAGGGATGATAGAATTGGTAACCCTTCGTTTCCTTAGGGTATCCAATAAATAGACATTTATCAGACTTAGCATCCAATTTGTCTGATACAGTCCGCTTCACATAAGCAGGACAACCCCATATCTTAAGGTGAGTTAAGTGAGGTTTCTTACTATTCCATGTCTCATATGGAGTAGTAGAGACTACCTTGGTCGGGACTCTGTTTAGCAAGTAAACAACTGTCTTAAGTGCATAGCCCCAAAAGGATTTTGGAAGAGTTGCATGATTCATCATCGACCTAACCATGTCCATTAAGGTTCGGTTGCGCCTCTCAGATACACCATTATGCTGTGGTGTATATGGCGGAGTCCATTGGGACAATATCCCATTGTCCCTAAGATAATCTTGAAACTCTTGACTTAAGTATTCACCACCTCGATCGGATCAAAGTATCTTAATACTTTTGCGAAGCTGATTCTCTACTTTATTTCTGAACTCTTTGAATTTCTCAAAGCTTCAGATTTGTGTTTCATCAAGAACACATACCCGAATCGTGAGTGATCATCGATAAAGGTGATGAAGTAGCTATAGCCTCCTTGTGCAAGAGTTGACATTGGTCCACATACATCAGTATGTATTAGACCAAGCAATTCTCCCACTGGATTACCTTTTCCAGAAAAGGGTAATTTGGTCATCTTGCCTTTTAAGCATGATTCACATGTATCAAATGAACCGGGTTCAAATGATTCCAGAATTCCACATTGGTGTAATTCGGTCATGCGTTTCTTACTTACATGGCCAAGACGGCAATGCCAAGTGTAGGAGTCTATTCGATTATCTATTCGAGCACGTTTGTTGCTAACTTCGATATTGAAAACGTCATTGGATAAATCTAACGTGTAGATACCATTGCACAAAGTTCCATTCCCATAAAGAACGCCATTTAAAGTTATGTAACAACAATTGTTACTAAAAGTTAAATGATAACCCTTTTCATTCAAACATGAAATAGATACAATGTTCTTTATTAACGAAGGAACAAAATAACAATTATCCAATTCTAAGACACGTCCAGTGGGGAGCTTTAGCAAATATGTTCCGATGGCAACAGCAGCAATCTTTGCTCCATTTCCAACTCGCAAATTTGCTTCTCTTTTGACTAGTCTTCTTCTATTCCTTAGCCCCTGTATGTCATTACATATATGTGAGCTACACCCAGTATCAAGTACCCAGGTATTTGAGGAAATAGAGTGACATTCAATAACGAAGATACCTGAAGAGGATGGGGCATCGGATGCCTTATTCTTCAAGGACTCAAGATAAACCTTGCAGTTTCTTCGCCAGTGACCCTCCTTGCCACAATTATGGCAAGTTCCTTTTGGTTTCTTTTCAATTTTTTTGGCCATTTTCTTCTTCCCTTTATTCTGTTCTTTGGCCTTCCTCTTAGAACCTTTCTTCGAGGAACCAACTAACAGTACCGTCTTTTGATCCGGCTTTACAGAAGGCTCCACAGTCTTCAGCAGGTTGAGCAACTCAGGAATGGTAGTCTCTAGTTTGTTCATCTGATAGTTCATCACAAATTGTGAATAACTTTTGGGCAAACAATTCAGAATTAAGTCAATACTTAGTTCATTATCCATTGCAAAACCGAGTGTGCTCAGTCGCTCAATGTACCCCAACATCTTTAACACAAACTGCGAGGCAGAAGTGCCTTCCTGCATCTTAGTGGTGAAGAGGAGTCTGGAGACTTCGAACCTTTCGGATCTCGCCTGCTCTTCAAACAACTCATGAAGATGGAAGATGATGGTATAAGCATCCATATGCTCATGCTGCTTTTGCAGCTCAGGTATCATAGAGGCTAGCATGATGCAACTCGCAAGTTCAGAATCGGTCACATGTTTCTGATAGGCCATTAGCTGGTCTGGAGTTGCACCTTCTGGAGGATGGTTGGGAAGTTGATCTTCAAGGACATATGCAAGCTTCTCTGCCTTGAGGACTATCCTCAGGTTTCGAAGCCAGTCCATGAAGTTTGGCCCAGTCAGTTTATTGGTGTCTAAAATGGAACGCAAGTTTAGAGAAGACATGATCGAGTGATTAACCTAGAAATACAAATTGAGCTTATGTGAGAAGAATGATAAAGAATGTATCAATATACATTAATTAAAATCCTATTTATTTTTCAAATTGAATAACCCTTTTTATCAATTCGGGAGATTGTAGGAACATCTCCAAATAGGTTGATATCCAACCATAGATAAGAACCACCATGGCTGTGACCATCAAGTTATTCTTAGCTATGAAGGTAGGTAATTATACCGATTACATATCACATATATGTAACTATCACTTTATGCTATCAACTAATTGAATGTTTACATAAATCATTGGGTTGTTAACTCATTAACAAGTATGCGACATTATACATAGCACCCAATTTCACCTCTCTTTACATCGACCTTGGCTGTGGCACAACAAATCGATGCTCCAAGCTTAAGGCTGACCCATTAATCAAGAAATAGTTTTAATATGGTTGGAGCTCATTCAACCGTTTAGTCAGGCTTGGATGTGTCCAACAACCATAACTAAGGATTGACCTCTGACTCCAACTGTATTAATCATAAACTAATTCCATGGTTTGAACATGTTGAGGTTCAAGCTGGGCATGGATGTGTCCATCAACCCAAACAAGAAACAAAACTCCGATTCTAACCATATTAATGGAAGGTGTTGCCCTTAATATTTTGTAAGGGGTTTTGGGTCTCATCCTTTCTTTTCTAAGCACATTCATGACATTATGTCATGACTAACGATTTCCTTAATAAAGTATGTATGTGACTTAATTTATCAAGTCCCATGAATTGAATTAGGAACCGGATTTCCTAATTCTAATTTCATACTTTATTAAAGGAATTGTTTTGGGAAACAATTTCCTAAATTGTCATAATCATTTTCGGAAATAATATGTTTAAGACTTTGATTTCTCTAAATCAAATCTTATTAAATTAAGAGACAATTCCCTTAATTCAACTACATATTATTTTCATGAAAATCTCATTTAAGAAACTCTATAGGAAATCATTTTCCTAATTAATTTTGGAGATAACAATATGTAAGAGCATCACCTCTTAAATCATATTTTATTCATGGATTTAATTAATTACAACAAATCGTTTTCTAAGGGTGGCTTCCCGAGGCTCAGATACCCAAAGAAAAGTAATTTGTCGTAAATCCAATTTGGTCCGCTTCGGAAGCGTAACCAAATTAAACATGACAATTTCATTTAAAATTGGGAAATTAAATTACAACAACTAACTTTAAATTGGACGGCTCCCCGAGACTCAATCCAAAATAAAGAATTTTGTTGTCAATTTAAAAACCAATTCAAATTTAATTGTCAATTAATTGTCCATAAATTTGTCTAGACTTTCTTGAAAGAAAGTGCCCAAAATTGCGAGATTTCATAATAGGTTTTCAGAATAATTGTAAGTTTCTGGTACAAAGAAAACTTACATATTTCCAAAATTGGAAAATTTCTAAAATAGAAAATTTCCAAAATTGGAAAGTTTCCAAAGATGGGATGTTTTCACAATTATCATAAAATTTCAGAAACTAGGATATTTCAAACGTTTGCGAAATTTCATGAGGATTTCCAAACTTTGAAATTCCTAAATCTAAAACTTATAATAATTGGAAAATTTCCATAATTGAAAATTTTTCCAAAATTGAGATTATGACAAAGTTTTCCGCAAAACAATTATATGATTATGTCGAACACTAACCGGCTCTGACACCACTGTTGGGTCCGGGTGCATGTTGACAAGGATACGGGTTCGTAAAATTTTAAATTTTTACGTGCAGCGGAAGAATTAGCATAAAATAATTTCTCAAATTACTTTAACCACGTATCTAGCATGCAACCTTATGATGTGTAGACATGATCATAAATTAAAACTTTGCGGAAAAGTAAACTAATTTACTTAGTACCTCGCGTAACTCGAAGTAAGGGACAAGATCCAACCGTAGCGTCCCTTGGAAGCTCCGCCTCTATTCGCGTCCACGCCGAGTTCTCTTCGGGATGACTTCGCAAAGTCACGAGTTTTGTGCCGACGAGAACTACTAGATTCACTAAAGGCACAACTAGAAGATCAAGAGAGAAGAAAGGAAACTAACCACCAAGAAACGGAATCTAAATTCCGGGAAGGAAGGAGTTGCGTTCCGCTTCTTCTTCTTCTTCCTTGGCTCCTTCTTGATGGAGGTTGCTCACGCCAACTCTTGGAGAAGAAGGTGCGCCAGCCCTAGGAGGAGGAGGCGCCGGCCCTAGGGTAAACTAAGGGGCGCCGGCCCTAGGTGGGAAGGAGAAGGGGAGGAAGAGAATAAGAGAGAGAGAGGGAGAGAATTAATCTCTTGATTACTCTATTGGGAATTCAAGGCTTGCCTTTGGTTCCTTTATATAGTAGTTTCTCCCTTGCCAAGTCTCTCTTTTAACGAAATTTTTCAAAAGAAATTTATCCTATAAATTTTCTTATGAATTATTCTGTTTAAGCCAAGTTTTATTATAACTAACTTTATAATAAAACAAATAGATCTCTCCTTTTATTATGGAATAAATTTTACAAGAAAATTATAGATTTTCTTATTATGGAAAAATCAATTCATAATTGATTTTATAAATTAAAATAAACCATTCCATGGATCATTTTAATTTCCATAAAAAAGAATAAATTTCTATAAATTTCTTTATAAATTTCTTTATACAAATTTATTTATCCATAATTTATAAAACAAATCGCGCTAGATTTATTTTATTAATTAAACCAATTAAATTGGTTTCTCCCAAATGATGTGGACGGCCAAACCAAAGGGGGTTGGCACCCTCTTTGGCCGGCCAAACCGAGCCGAACCGATCGCAAATTAAACTCATTTAATTCGCCCAATAAGCCTTCAAAAGACTTGGCCATTTTTAGCTTCCGTTGCGCCTCTGATTAACTCAGATTCGACTTATTTCTCTTGATCGGAAAATCCAATTTTCAACTCGTTTTAAATCCCTCGGATTACTCGTAGTGCGTGTGACTAAATAGGCTTTCGATTTATGTTGGCCGTCTATAATCAACTAATTATAGAATGATCATGAGTGGCACCTAGTAGTACATCATGACCCCCAATTAATCGAAAGATCAACGGTTGACCTCAGAAGTAATTCTGAAACCCTTCAGCAACTCTAATGAATCGTGCCTCATTCCCTTCACCATCTTATACCCACTTGGTTTAGGACATGGTCTGTGTGTGTCAGTCCCCACTAGGCTGACTACGTCACACCTAGCCCAAGTAGTGTCTTTCTCGTCCTTTGGATTTCTAATTACTCTCATGTATTTAAGAGACTCACACTCTAAACATGACATGCTCTGGCCAGAGGCTTTGAGTAACAATCCGACGATAGGCCTGGGTATACATCTCCTCACAAGGAGTGGTGAATCCTTTGTAGGCTGTTCAAACATCTTCGGGCACTTCGGCTTATACCCAATCATCCTGGGTCCACACCTCCTTGGAGATGCTTGCTTAAGATGTTAAAGTATAAGTCTCCATGACCAAGATGACTTGAACACCGCAAGTCAAAGGAACATCGCACTTAAGCTGCAGTAAGAACTTCACTGACATATCTATATAGATTACCATATGAAGTTTTACAGCTAGTCACTCCAATGAACTAGTTCCCTTAACTAGCATCCATGTTTATCTCCGGACATCCCAATGTCACCAGCCAGTGAGAATCAGCTGATTAGAGAATAACCCATACTAGTCTCAACAGAATTGATAGTGTCCGTTTTTATCAATTCATCGACTAGGGATATTTTCAATACTTCACAATTGCACATGTAGAGATAATCACTAGTTGTGATCTCATCACAAATTCTCTTATGCTGTGAATTGTATTGCGGACATTCAGTAGATGAGTTTAAGATCCCAATCAAATACACAAACATGTATACTCAAATAGTGAATTTTCCATTTATTAAAATAAATGTTTACAATCATAAGGCGATTGCCTTAGGACACTTCTCTCATATCACTAATAGAAAGGGCAGGTGACCTCCCTCTCAGTTGGTGGCCGGAGCATGGGGGAAAGGGAGAGGCAAGGAGCCGGCGGCGTGGAAGAGGGGCTCAAGGGCGCCGGTGGTGAGGGAGAGGGCTAGAGAGCTTGGCGGTGGGTTTGGGAAGAAGAAAGGCTTTGTTCTTCATTCCTCTCAGTCTTCTTCTCACTCCTCAGCCTCTATTGGACAGAGATCAGGTGTCCGGCGGGCTTGGTTGGCCGGCGCCGCATGCAAGGGAGGAGAAGAAGGCCCGGCGGTGCAAACCCTAGTCTAGGGTTTTCGGCTTGGGCAAGTGGCAGACGTTTTTGGAGGCTTTGGTGATCTCGGTTCGCGGTAGATTGTCACCCACTCGACACCCGCGAAGGGAGGGACATAAGGTAGAAGACCACGAGGTGATCAGAAAGGTATAACTCTTTCCAAGCTCCGTTGATTAACCTTATGTTATTTGTGTGCCTTATTCATTTGCCTTGTCATTTTATATGTGTTAGTTTATTCATTTGATTTCGTATCATAGCCATTAATTTACTAATTGGACCCCGACCATAAACACAAAAGCCGACTATCCACTCGTCGCCTTTTCCGCGGTCGAACGGTCGAGCAAATCACAAAGTCAATTTTTGTAATTGGCCAAGTTATGATTTGGATCGTTCGATACGGCACAAGATGGTCATAGGGAGTCGGCTCTCCATTCGGATTAATTTTTAATCCGTAGACATGGAGAGGTCTCTCGAATCGACCGAGTATTCGCTGAGGAAACCCGCCAAGCCATACCCAACAATTGGTATCAGTGCTAAGGTTTCCGGCTTTGTGTGTTTAGGATTGGTTAATTTTTGCATTTTCATACATTTTATTTTGCTGGATGATGCGTGGATGTGCGTAGGCTAACTTTGTGTTACAGGCACGAGATTCCAACTTCATGGCCAAATAATGATTGTGTGATGGTTATGCAAATTTTTTAATTAATTAATCCTTGGGGTTGACGAGGCTAGGTATTTAATTTTTGTAATTAAATATGACACATGTTTAGCCGAGCTATTTATTTTACTTTCGATCTAGTTTTCATGTACAGTCCTTCGTGGAGTATAAGATCGATGATGTAAATAATTAGCTAGTCATTTCGGCTCGGAGATCCCTCAAGGTAGCGTGCGCAGAAGGAAGGGAGGAGCGGACGAAGTGACGATACGACTGGAGGCGCATTAGAGACCAAGGGTCATGAAAGTTGGAAAATCTAGTATTTTCTGCAGTTTTTATATTTTTGGTTATGTGCTTGGTTGTGCTAAGTTAATATTCCTCAAAATAAATTACTAAGTGGGAAAGGGACCCTAAGGGTCCCACGGCTTCCATTACAATCCGATAAGTGATGCGAACAAGTCTGCGCGTCGGCTCTGAGTGCCTTCCTCCCCATCGGATGGACTTGTTCTGTGGATCACTGGGTCAGAAAAGACTATAGAAAATTGTTAAAGAGCGTTTGTACTTCCCCATCGGAAGACACATAATCGGAAATAATTTTCTTAGTGTCGTGTAATGGTGCACACTTAGATGCGAATAATAGTATCCTCCCCATCGGAGTCACTTCTATTATTCCGCAGAGCCGAAGTGAACCAACTATTGATCTTACTTGTCAAAAAGTTAGGTTGATAAGATAGTAAGATTGACGGGTAAAACCTCCTCTTATGAATGTAGGGATTTGTATACGTCCACACCATCATGGCATGCGAATTTCTCGGTGTATAGGGGTGTTGGTTGATTTCAAATATTAATTGTTTTGAGGAATCAATTTATTTTCGATTTCTAAAGTAGTGTATGTTGTAATTCTCAAGTTTTTCATAATGGCCTTTAACCCACTAGCCACAATTCTTAAGAAAAACAAACTTACTGGCCCAAACTACGTAGACTGGAAGAGGAACCTTGACATTGTCCTCACTGCTGAAGAGTACATATTTGTACTCTTCGAGGAATGCCCGGAAAGGCCTAGAGAGGACTCTGGTGAAGAGTTGAAGCAGCGTTACAAGAAGTGGGTCAAGGCGGATGAGATGGCGCGGTGCTACATTCTGGCATCTATGTCGAATGTGCTGCAACATCAGCATCAGGCCATCCCCATTGCTAGTGACATGATGCTGAATCTCAAAGATCACTTCAGGCACCAAGGTTGAGCTGCTAGGCAGTCCGCGATGAATAGTCTGATGACGACCACTATGGTCGAAGGGAAACCGTGAGGGATCATGTCCTAATTATGATGGCTCACCTTAATGAGATTAAGGTACTGGGAGCACAGATCGACGGGGAATCCCAGGTCGATGTTATACTCTAGTCTCTGCCTAGGAGTTTTGAGCAGTTCAAGCTTAACTATATTATGAACAAAAGGGATTATACGTTGGGTGAACTGCTAGGAGAACTCCAGGCAGCAGAGGGCCTTTTTCGTCAGAACTCGCAGGCCTTAGTGACTCAAAGGGTTTCTTCTTCTGTACCGAAAGGGAGGAAGAAGAAGAAACAAGGAGGGTTCAAGAAGGCAGCAACATCGCAGGGACCCCGGACTAGCATGAAGAAGCCGAAAGGCAAGTGCATCACGTGCAAGCAAACTGGGCACTAGAAGGCAGACTGTCCCCGTCGACAAGACAAAGGTATTTCTTCAGCCTTAGTCGTTGAAACATGTTTAGCGGTGCTATCTACCAGTACATGGTGCGTAGATACGGGAGCCACTAACCATGTCTGCAATACTCTGCAGGGGTTCCAGGAAACTCGACGGCTGCCTAAGAGAGAAATCATGGTCTACATGGGCGATGCTACGGAAGTGGCAGCAGTTGCAGTGGGAGTTTTTTATTTATCTTTTGAGAGAAATAAATTGTTAGTTCTGAGAGATTGCCTTTATGTACCCTCATTTAGAAAGAATTTAATTTCAGTTTCTAAGTTGATTAAGGATGGATATTCTGTTGCTTTTGATAATAAAGTTATTATTAAAAGAAATAGAGAGATTATCTGTTCGGGTACTATGGTCGGCAATCTATATACTCTAGAACCAATAACTCCCACGATGCAATCTGAAATAAATAGCTCATCATCTAACTTGAACAAGAGAAAGGAACCTTCTAAAATGAATCAGAAATACCTTTGGCACCTTAGGCTTGGTCATATTAATCTTAGTAGGATTCAGAGGTTGATAGCCGATGGGCCCCTGGGTTCATTGGTGGTGGAGGATCTCCCGACCTGTGAGCCTTGCTTGGAAGGTAAGATGACCAAGAGGCCTTTTAAGGCTAAGGGGTATAGGGCCAAAGATGTGTTAGAACTGATTCATTCTGATTTGTGTGGTCCTATGTCAATCCAGGCTAGAGGTGGATTTGAATACTTCGTCGCCTTTATTGACGATTATTCAAGGTATAGGTACATTTACCTGATGCGCCGCAGTTTGAATGCTTTGAAAAGTTCAAAGAATTCAAGGCTGATGTGGAGAACATCGAGGTAAAAGTATCAAGACACTACGATCAGATCGTGGTGGCGAGTACCTCTTTGGAGAGTTTAGGACCTACTTATCAGAAGCTGGAATTCAGTCCTAGCTAACTGCACCCGGTACACCCCAACAGAACGGAGTTGCAGAAAGAAGGAATAGGACTCTTATGAGAATGGTTAGGTCAATGATGAACTATTCAGACTTACCTGATTCGTTCTGGGGATACGCTCTGGAAACGGCAGCATATATACTGAACTTGGTTCCATCTAAGTCAGTCCCTCATACTCCCACAAAACTATGGACTGGGCGCAAGCCCAGTCTAGGACATGTTCGGATTTGGAGTAGTCCAGCACATGTGCTAAAGGGAGATACTGATAAGTTGGAATCTCGTACAGAGGTACGTCTGTTCGTAGGCTATCCTAGGGGAACGAAGGGTGGTCTGTTCTATAGTCCTAAGGATCAGAAGGTGATCGTTAGCACGAATGCCAGATTCTTAGAAGAAGACTATGTGATGAACCATAAGCCCAAGAGTAGACTAGTGCTTGAAGAGTTAAGAGGGGACGTTCCGACCTTAGGACCAATTGTACAAGAGGACACACCACAAGTCACTGCACCGCATGTCACTGAGGATACACAGGTGGTGCCTCGTCGGAGTGGGAGGGTTGTCAGACAGCCTGAAAGGTTTATGTTTTTGGGAGAGTCTTCGGACTTGGTCTCTGGTAAACATGAACCAGATCCCTGGACCTATGACGAGGCCCTCCAAGATAAGGATGCAAATTCTTAGCAAAGAGCAATGAACTCTGAGATAGAATCTATAGATTCTAATCAGGTCTGGGAGTTAGTAGAACCACCCAACGGTGTAAAAGCCATTGGATGCAAGTGGATCTACAAGAGAAAGAGAGGATCAGACGGGAAGGTTGAGACCTTCAAAGAAAGGCTTGTTGCGAAAGGGTACACTCAGAAAGAGGGTATCGATTATGAGGAAACCTTTTAGCCGGTAGTCATGCTTAAGTCGATCCGGATTCTCCTATCTATTGCAGCTCATATGGACTATGAGGTATGACAGATGGACGTCAAGACAACTTTCCTTAACGGAAGTCTTGAGGAGACCATCTACATGCAGCAACCAGAAGGGTTCATTGCAAAGGGCAAAAAGCATCTAGTATGTAAGCTTAATCGATCCATTTATGGATTGAAGCAAGCTTCAAGATCATAGAACATCCGCTTTGATGAAGTAATCTAGTTATATGGATTTACTCAAAGCCCAGATGAGTCATGTGTATACAAAAGATGTGACGGAAACGTTGTGGTGTTTCTTGCACTTTACGTAGATGACATTTTGTTAATTGAAAATAATGTCAAAGTGTTATCAGACGTAAGGGTCTGGCTATCAAAGCAGTTTGATATGAAGGACTTAGGAGAAGCGGGACACATCCTTGGGATCAAGGTCATAAGGGATCGCCAGAAAAGGATGTTGTGCTTATCCCAAGCTTCATATGTTGATACTGTCTTGTCTCGTTTTAGCATGGAAAACTCCAAGAAGGGTTTCCTACCCTTCAGGCATGGAGTTCCTCTATCTAAGGAGATGTGTCAGAAAACATCAAAGGAGATAGAGGAAATGTAGGCAGTTCCTTATGCTTCGGCACTAGGAAGTCTCATGTATGCTATGTTGTGCACGAGACCTAATATATGTTTTGTCGTGGGCATGGTTAGCAGATATCAGAGTAACCCTAGACAGGGACATTGGATTGCGGTAAAGCATATATTGAAATACCTGAGACAGACTAGGTATTATATGCTGGTTTACCGTGCAGACCAATTAATCCCTGTGGGTTATACGGACTCAGATTTCCAGTCAGATAGAGACAAGAGTAAGTCTACCTCGGGGTTAGTATTTACTTTAGGAGGTGGAGCCATTGTTTGGAGGAGTGTCAAGCAGAAATGCATGGCAGACTCCACCATGGAAGCTGAATATGTGGCAGTCTCAGAGGCAGCCAAGGAAGCTGTATGGCTCAGGAACTTCATCATGGACTTGGATGTGATTCCTGGTTTGCCCAGATCTATCACAATCTTTTGTGATAATAGTGGTGCAGTTGCAAACTCAAAGGAACCACGAGCCCATAAGGCGAGTAAACACATAAAGCGCAAGTACCACCTAATACGAGAAATCGTAAAGCGAGGAGAAGTGGCTGTCGTAAAGATTGCATCAGAGGACAACCTGGCAGATCCTTTCACAAAAGCTCTTCCAGCTAGAGCTTTTGATAGGCATGTGGAGTATATGGGAGTCAGATGTATGGCAGTGAGAGTACAGCAATGTCTTTAAGTATAAGTGGGAGATTGTAAAATGTGTATACTGAAAGACATGAATTGCTTTATATGAGCATCTTTATTATGAAAAGAGAATCACAACTACACTAGGTGTCTGTTTACATTAGTACATGCATAAAGTCCAATTACTTTGCATTGTAGATAACATGGTGTGTGGTATCACACGGAAGATCATGTTATCAGTTCCTTGCTTAGTATAAATAGAGGCCCACAACCGAGATGGAATTGGACAACCCATCGGGATGATTGTAGTGTAATTAGGTGTGGTTGGTCTTGACCATAGAATTACACTAGTGTGCTTTGAGTACATTGAGCAGGACCAAAACCCGAGGTTATCCAATTAGTACTGACTCGATAATTGGATAGAACCTCAGTTTATATCATGGAGTATGATCCCTTAATCCCGATATAATAACGGGCATATATTATTAACTATTATCTCTTTGATTTACCAAAGGGCGAGATCTATTCTGTTAGATCGATAGGCCCGGTAAGTTGGGAGATAATATTAATAATATGATGTATTGTTGAATATTGACAAAATTCGTGTCCTAGTTGTTGGAACCCGGATGGCTAGAGAGGGGGGGTGAATATAGCCAAACACTTTGACCTTTGGCACTTATCAAATTTCTGCACTCAACCTTATCAGTAGCACAACGGAAGAAACAATGGAAACAAAACAGTGCAGAAAACAAAAACAGAAAACGAAGGCAAACAAACACAACTAGCAAGATCGCTAACAAGGAGGGTTTACAAGGTTCGGGGATAACTTGCCCCTACTCCTTGGCGTGCCCTTAAGGTGGGCGATCCCTTGATCGTCGGCAGATTAAGCCCCGGTTATCACCGGATAGAAAGCAACCTCCTTCTCGGTGGAGAAACCTCTCCACAGCGTTTCAATCACAGATTTATGTTTAAGCACAATGAAACAACAAGAAAGATCTTACTTAGCACTTAGCAAAAACAAGAACACAGCAAGCTCCCTCAGAGCTCCACCCAGCGACGATCTCACGCAAGAGCCCTCTCCTCGTGTCTTCTCGCTGTTGGACTCGGAGCTTCTTGTTCCCTCCTTCAAGCGCTCAAGTAATGAATGATTGCTTCACAGATTGTAGTTGCTTGCACAAGATGATGGAACTTCAGAACACGCAAGCAAGATGTGGAGAACACAAAGGCGCAGCAAGAACTCAGTTCGCGAACTCCAGAACTCTACTTCAACGAAGCCTTCTTCCGCCCTTTTGTTTCTCCACTCAGCACTAGGTGACAGCATCTCCTATAGCCTCCAGCTGCTTCCCTGCCAACGCCAGCTACCACTAAGCCCTCCCTGAACTTCTTGAGCTCCCCTCAGCCAAGCTCCAGTCAGCAGCTCCAGTCTGTAGCTCCAGTCGTTGCAAACTGAGATGGAAAACGGACAAACCTGCTCCAAGGAAAGCCTCCATTGACTTCTCCTTGAGTGTTTAAATCCTTCCCTGTCACCTGCAGCTTGATCAGAGTATTAGAACAGCATATCACTCAGTAAATCAAGAATCAGAGGTTAAGCGCAGAGAATCGGATACGTTCAGACACGATCAGAGCGTCTGACAGTGCATTTTAAATTAAAGTGATCGGTCACCGGTCCGATCAGAGAGCCTCCTGATCGGTCGCCAGACCGATCAGGCTGGGTCCAGACCGATTAGGCTCCATCCTGATCGGTCCCCAACTCTCAATTAGAAATCGCGATTTCTTTGGGACTCTCCTGGATCAATCACCAGACCGATCCCAGGTTGTGGATCGATCACCCGACCGATCCACCCCTTTATCGGGCAATTTCTGAGCTTCGCAGTCCAGATCTCCTGATCGATCATCGGACCGATCACGAAATCTCCTGATCGGTCACCAGACAGATCAGGTCGTGACCAGACCGATCAGGCTCCGTCCTGATCGATCATAGAGAGGAACCTGCGATGCTGGATCGTTCTCCAGAACGATCTGCACAGTGATCCTGATCGGTCACCAGACCGATTAGGAGCAGTTCAGCAAGGGAACTCAAGCTCACTGTTTGCTCCCTGATCAGTCACCAGACCGATCAGGAGAAAAGCAATGGGTGAAACGCATACTCCCTGATTGGTCATCAGACCGATCAGTCATCGTTATATCGGTCACCAGACCGATCCACGAAGGAGCACCGTGCCAACTCCCTGATCGGTCACCAGACCGATCCAGGGGCTCCAACCTAGCCCTCCAAGCTAGGGTTTCATCCACCTTAGCCCTCCAAGCTAAGGATTTTTCACCTAACCCTCCAAGTTGAGAATTTGCACCTAACCCTCCAAGTTAGGACTTTTCACCTAGCCCTCCAAGCTAGGACTTTTTGTTAGTGATATGAGAGAAGTGTCCTAAGGCAATCGCCTTATGATGTAAACATTTATATTAATAAATGATAATTCACTATTTGAGTATACATGTTTTGTGTATTTCATTGGGATCTTAAACTCATCTACTGAATGTCCGCAATACAACTCACAGCATAAGAGAATTTGTGATGGGATCACAACTAGTGATTATCTCTAATGTGCAATTGTGAAGTATTGAAATTATCCCTAGTCGATGAATTGATAAAAACGGACACTATCAATTCTGTTGAGACTAGCATGGGTTATTCTCTAATCAGCTGATTCTCACTGGCTGGTGACATTGGGATGTCCGGAGATAAACATGGATGCTAGTTAAGGGAACTAGTTCATTGGAGTGACTAGTTGTAAGACTTCATATGGGAATCTACATGTAGATATGTCAATGAAGTTCTTACTACAGCTTAAGTGCGATGTTCCTTTGACTTGCGGTGTTCAAGTCATCTTGGTCATGGAGACTTATACTTTGACATCTTAAGCAAGCATCTCCAAGGAGGTGTGGACCCAGGATGATTGGGTATAAGCCGAAGTGCTCGAAGATGTTTGAACAGCCTACAAAGGATTCACCACTCCTTGCGAGGAGATGTATACCCAGGCCTATCGTCGGATTGTTACTCAAAACCTCTGGCCAGAGTAGATCATGTTTAGAGTGCGAGTCTCTTAAATACATGAAAGTAATTAGAAATCCAAAGGACGAGAAAGACACTACTTGGGCTAGGTGTGACATAGTCAGCCTAGTGGGGATTGACACAAATAGACCGTGTCCTGAACCAAGTGGGTATAAGATGGTGAAGGGAATGAGGCACGATTCATTAGAGCTGCTGAAGGGTTTCAGAATAATTTCTTCTGAGGTCAAACCGTTGATCTTTCGATTAATTGGGGGTCATGATGTACTACTAGGTGCCACTCATGATCGTTCTATAATTTGTTGATTATAGACGGCCAACATAAATCGAAAGCCTATTTAGTCACACGCACTACGAGTAATCCGAGGGATTTAAAACGAGTTGAAAAATTAGATTTTCCGATCAAGAGAAATAAGTCGAATCTGAGTTGATCAGAGGCGCAACGGAAACTTAAAATGGCTAAGTCTTTTGAAGGCTTATTGGGCGAATTAAATGAGTTTAATTCGCGATCGGTTCGGGTTGTTTTGGCCGACCAAAGAGGGTGCCCACCCTCTTGGTTTGGCCGGCCAATGAAAAGGGGATAAACCAATTTAATTGGTTTAATTAATAAAATAAATCTAGCGCGATTTATTTTATAAATTATGGATAAATAAATTGATATATAAAGAAATTTATATAAAGAGATTTATAAATAAATTTGTAGAAATTTATTCTTTTTATGGAAATTAAAATGAACCATGAATTGGTTTTATTTTAATTTATAAAATCAATTATGAATTGATTTATCCATAATAAGAAAATTTTTATACATATTTTTTTCCATAATTAAAAGAAGAAGTAATTGTTTTATTATAAATTAGTTATAATAAAACTTGGTTTAAACGGAATAATTCATAAAAGAATTTATAGGATAAATTTGTTATGAAAAATTCCGTTAAGAGGGAGACTTGGCAAGGGAGAAGCAACTATATATGGAACCAAAAGGAAGCCTTTAATTCCTAATGAATAATTGATAGAGATTAATTATTCTCTCCCTCTCTCTCTCTTATTCTCTTTTCCTCCTCTTCTCCTTCCCATTAGGGTCGGCGCCCTCCTTGTGCTTTAGGGCCGGCGCCTCCCTTTCCCACCCTAGGGCCGGCGCACCCTAGGGTTGCCGTGGACAAAGAACACCAAGGAGAAGCCAAGAAGAAGAAGAAGAAGCGAATAGCAACTCCTCTCTTCCCGGAATTTCGATTCCGTTTCTTGGTGGTACGTTTCCATTAATTTCTCTTGTTCTTTTAGTTGTGCCTTCCGAGAATCTAGTAGTTCTAGTCGGCATAAAACTCGTGACTTTGCGAAGTCATGCCGAAGAGAACTCGGCGTGGACGCGATAAGAGGCGGAGCTTCCAAGGGACGCTACGGTTGGATCTCGTCCTTTTTCCGACTTACGAGAGGTATAAAGTAAATTAGTTTACTTTTCCGCAATATTTTATTTTATGATTATGTCAATACACCATAAGGTTGCATGCTAAATACGTGGTTAAAATAATTTAGGAAATTATTTTATGCTAATTCTTCCGCTGCACGTAAAAATTTTGAATTTTACGAACCCGTATCCTTGTCGACATGCACCCGGTCTCAACACTTTTCACCCAACTCTTCCGGATTAGGACTTTCCAAACCTAGCCCTCCAAGCTAGGACCTGACCCTCCAAGCCAGGACTTTTTCAACTAACTCTCCAAGATGGGAATTTTCACCTAACCCTCCAAGTTAGGACTTTTCACCTATCCCTCCAAGCTAGGACTTTTCACCCACCTCTTCCGAATTATGACTTTTCACACACCTAGCTCTCCAAGCTAGGATTTTCAACACCTAACCCTCCAGGTTAGGATTTTTCAACACCTAGCCCTCCAAGCTAGGATTTTCCATACCATGCCTAATCCCCGACCAGGACTTAATCATAATCAACCTAAACTAAAATCGATGTCAACACCAAAACAACAATCAGGGTCAGACTGCATCAACAATCTCCCCCTTTTTGTTGTTTGACAATCTGATTTTAAGTTTAGGGATTCTCAATCAATTTCTCAACTTCCAGAATCATAGGGGAATCAAGATCCTCCCCCTACAATATAATCATCCTAAACTTAACCAACCAACACTCTCCCCCTTTGTCGAACACCGAAAAGGGGTCTAGACGGGCTGTTAAATTTAAACCATACTCCCCCTCAACCCTAGGGGTATCCCAAAACAACAAAGATTTGATTGATTTTTGATAAGCATATGAATACATATGACAAATTGATATAGGCATGGCAAAATAAGCATATGTATCATATGAGTATGGCAACACAAGCATGAACATAGCTATGTATCAAATATGCAGATAGTACAGCATAGCAGCAACAATAACCATACGCAAGTAAAATAGACATGCAAGGCAAACTCAGAAAAATCAAGGCATAAACCATCCAGAGAAATAACAAGATGCAAGACACATGCATCAAAGTCAAAATACGTGTGTCACAAGGCCACAACAGATAAGTCATGGGGCATACAGCCTAAAAGTCACACAACTAAACAGTCAAATACACTGATCACCAGGAGAGGCAATGGACATCCAAACTCAACCGTCAGCGAGAGGGTCGTCATCGCGCATGAGATCATCCATCGTGGCATCAGCAGACCCTGGTGCAGCACTGCCTGAAGGAGCATCCCTTGGAAATGTATGGCGGCGCCACTCTGCGTACCAAGTCTGCTGCAATGCCTGGACCCCAGAGACAGTAGACTCTATGCTGGTCAATCGGCGACAAAGGAACAGAAATCCGAGCGGTCCTCCTCTAGATGGAGCTCCCTCAAATGAATATCCTCCTGGAGGATCCGATCCAGCTCGGAGATCTACCATCGTAGATCTGGGTCAGGCTCATAGTCGTACTCAGCGTCAGCAGCAGGAGCCTCATGAAGTGCAGCAGCCTCGGGTGGTGCCTGAAAATGTGGTGCTCCGCCAGGTAGGTCACCGAGTCCTCTCCCATCCTTCCAAACCAAGGCCCCATCGCGCTCACGAATAATAATGCCAAATTTCACAAAAGCCCGCCGACCGAGCCGACAATCCTGTTTGACCATGGGCACGGTCTTGCCTTTGGTGACATCAACACCAACTGACATAAGCCAATCAGTGATGACATGACCAAATGGCATGTAGACCATGCGACGGCTCGGCTCTCGATAGGATAGGATAGACTGGAAGATGCTCTCCATGATATCGAAGTCCATCCGGCGGTGCATGCCGTAGAGCATAAGACAATGGTAGGGTCGGATCTCGGTCAAAGGCTTTGAGGTGATGGGCAAGATGCAATTTGTGATTATCTTGAAAAGGATGTAGTCAACTGGAGCAAGTCATAGGGATGCAAAAGTAGGAAAATCAGGACCCAACTCATCAAGCCCGGCGGGGCGAGGATGACCAAAGAAATGCTGATAGATGGAGTCGGGGGTAACATCTGAAAAAGGTGCCAATAAAGGATCAGGAAGCTCAGGGTAGATTGAATACAGATTCGGTGATCGTCGACCACCTAAATACTCTGCCAAGATCTCGTAAGAAAAATCAAGGTTTCTCTTGGCGACTCGAGTGGTGAACTCGAAGCCTCCTTGAGGTCCCTGCTGAAGATTGTTATAGAACTCTGAGACTAGGTCGTAATTGATGGTCCGTTCCAAGGAAAGATGGAAGCCCAGGTTGTAAAACATGACTATCTCCATGACCGACGGACAATGTTCAGTCAGAAAAGGAATATCAATGGATCGGCAGGATAGTAATTTGAAGGTCCTCGATTGGAATGCCTGTTCACAGGCCGCATTTGGAAACCGGGAGCTTGAAGAAGGTTGTGGCCTTCTGGAAGGTGCAGATGAAGAAGGGGTTTTCCCCCTCGAACTGCCCTCAGCAGCTTCCTTGCCCTTGGAAGATTTTCTAAAGAATTGAATTGATTGAATTGATCATACACATAGTTTGAATCAATTGGGCAATGTTGACACGAACATAGGTTGAATCAAAAATTCAATAGTTGATCATATAAAGAGTAATCATAAGGTAGACATTAGATCAAAAAGGAGGACAATAATGAGGTGAAAGATAGATTTGAACATAATCATATGGTGAAGCATGGAAAGAAAGGTCATGGCCAACACAAGAAGGTCACGGCACAATACAAAACATGGTTAGCTTTAAAGTATAATCTATGAACTGATTTGAAGGGAAAACTGAGACAAAAACTTACTTAGGTGCCATTGGTGAGGTTCTTGAAATCTGAAAGGAAGAAAGGCTTGCGCAGGAGAAACCTTCGGTGCAAGAGAGATTACAAAGCCCCTTAGCAAGAGAGAACGTCGCAGGACGCAGGAAGAAGACAGAGCTCAGAAGAGCCCTCTTAGAACCGCACGCGCACACTCACGAGAGGAAGACGAAGGCACTGGGGAAGCTCTCGCACGAAGTGAAGGTCGCGCAAGTGGGAGGTTTCGGCGCTAGGGTTCGGCAATGAAAGGTTTCGAAGGAATTAATCGGTTGGTGGATCGGTCCACCAACCACAATTTAATGCATTTGAACGGATCATCGTTCGATCTGATAGCGCCCGGACCGATCAGGCTTTAGCCTGATCGAACTGACCTGGGCCTGATCGGTCGGGTGACTGATCAGGCGGTCTCCTGATCGATCGGCTGATCGATCAGGACACGAACAGTAGGGTTCGGAGGGAAACCTGTGAGCCCCCTGATCGGTCTGTGGACCGATCACCATATGGTGCCAGATCGGTCTGGGGACCGATCCAGGCTAGCTCAGTAAGTTTGGTCAAGATTTCGTAAGGTCACTACTGCCCCTCTGATCAGTCTGTGGACCGATCGTTACAGGATGGAGCCAGATCGGTCCGGGGACCGATCAGCCCTACTTCTGATCGGTCCAGTGACCGATCAGGGTTCCTGAAACTTTCAGATACGATCTGAAACTTTCAGTTTCAGATTGTTACATGATTTCCAAAGGGATTTGGTGAAGGATATCGATCTTGGAAGCCGTCCCTCGTCTATAATTGATCCCCAATCAAGGATCAAAGGTCCTTAGGGTTTGAACAAGTCACTTTGCTCCACCAAAGTGGAGTCGAACTCAAACAACAATCATTCAAACAATTTGTGCCAAATCCAAGGTTCTAATCAAGTTTCCTTGATTGGAATGTCCAAGTATGATCATGGAGCCAAATACACATATGTTATGCATTGGTTTTCCCCATACTTGGTCACCGAAGTGATTATTATCTCGTCAACTTAATTTCTCAATGGATGCATTGACATTTTGAGAAATTTAGTTGATCCTAACATCTCACCCCATTTCTAGCAAACAAAAATGTTTTGGTAAACCTTATAGTTTGTGTGAGATGTCCCCAAAGTTACCCAATTGTTTCCCAACAATTCGAAATAATCATGAAGGGTTTTGTATGCATTTAGGAAAACTATGAAGCGTGACACATTCCCAACTCCCGTCTTAGGAAACTAAATTCATTTTCGGGGAGTGGTTTAGTGAAAATGTCAGTTAGGTTTGATTTGGACTCTACATGTGAGAGTACAATTTCTCCCCTAGCCACATGATCTCTAATGAAGTGGTGACGCACTTCAATATGTTTAGTCCTAGAATGATGGACTGGATTCTTGGTTAGGTTAATTGTGCTAATGTTATCACATAACACTTGCACACCCTTGTAACTCAATCCATAGTCCTCTAAAGTATGTATCATCCACAACAATTGCGATACGCTCTCTCCCATGGCGATGTATTCTGCCTCGGTCGTGGAGAGAGCAACACAATGTTGCTTCCGACTTGACCAACTCACTAAGGACGAGCCTAAGAATTGGCAACCCCCACTTGTGCTCTTCCAGTCCAACTTACATCCAGCGTAGTCAGAATCCGTATAGCCAATTAAATCAAATGATTCGGTACGGGGGTACCACAGACCGACTCCAATTGTGCCTTTGAGATATCTCAAAATTCGCTTAACAGCGATCAAATGAGATTCCTTGGCACACACTTGATACCTAGCACACATACCCACAGCAAATAGGATATCCGGTCGACTAGCTGTGAGGTATAGCAAACTACCTATCATGTTTCGATATTGAGTTAGATCAACGGGTTTACCACTCTCATCATTGTCTAATCTTGTGTTTGTAGCCATGGGAGTGGTTACCTCTTCCGAATCACTCATATTGAATTTTCGAAGCATTTCCTGTGTATACTTTGATTGGTGCACATGGATACCATCGCGAGTTTGCTTGATTTCAAGTCCAAGGAAGAAAGTCAACTCTCCCACTAGACTCATTTCAAATTCACTCTCCATGTGTCCAATGAACTCATTTAAATAGCCCTTATTGTTTGAGCCACAAATTATGTCATCGACATATACTTGGGCTACAAAAATATTGTCACCATCTCTTCGTAGAAATAGTGTAGGGTCTATTTGGCCTCTAACGAAGCCCTTCTCAATTAGGAATGTCGACAACCGCTCATACCAAGTCCGGGGTGCTTGTTTAAGGCCATAAAGTGCCTTTTTGAGCTTGAACACGTGGTTTGGAAATTCGGAATCCTCAAACCTCGGTGGTTGTTCGACGTAGACCTCTTCTCTTATTAGACCATTTAGAAAGGCCGATTTGACATCCATTTGGTATAATTTGAAGCCTTGCTGCAAATGCTAGCATCAATCGAATAGGATTCTAATCGTGCCACGGGAGCATAGGTTTCATTATAATCAAGGCCTTCAACTTAACTATAGCCCTTGGCTACCAAGCGTGCCTTGTTTCTAATGATTTCTCCCTTATGGTTCAATTTGTTTTTGAAGACCCATTTGGTTCCAATGATGGTGGTCTTCTTAGGTCTAGGGACTAAGTCCCAAACTTGACTCCTTTCGAATTGACCTAGTTCATCTTGCATTGCAATAATCCAATCGGGATCATTTAATGCTTCATCAATTTTTCTAGATTCAATTTCGGAAATTAGGGCAACTTCATTAGCCTCATTACGGAAGAATGATCTAGTTCTAACCCCATGATGGATGTCTCCAACAATTTGGTCTTGGGGATGACTAGAGGCTAATCTAGTTTGCCTTGGTGTTGGTGGTGCTTCGTGAATGGGCTCACTAGACACAAGTTCAGCCTCAGGATCCGGCTGATCTATGGATTGTCTAGGCTCACCGTCATCGGATTCATTACCATCAACAACATTTGGACTTTCATTCAAACTTTGTCTCCTAAGTTCGAATTGGACTTCATCTTCTGGTTGACCATTGACTTTTGGAATTTCTTCAAATACAACATCAGAAGACTCCTCAACCAGTCTAGACTTCTTGTTGTAGACTCGATAGGCTTTGCTAATGAGGGAGTACCCGACTAGTATCCCTTCATCAGCCTTTGCCATGAACTTTCCAAGGTGGTCTTGGTGTTTAGGATGAACACCTTACAACCAAACACCCGAAGGTGTTTAACTGTAGGTGGTTCCCAAACCAAAGCTCATGGGGAGTCTTTCCTAAAAACCTATGAATGAGGACCCGGTTTTGCACATAGCAAGCTGTATTTACAGCTTCGGCCCCATAAGTAACTCGGGAGTGAGTACTCATTAAGCATGCTTCGTGCAGCCTCT